>JBBPBX010053955.1:0-23657 GCA_038048925.1 Garcialebias charrua
TATATATATATATATATATATATATATATATATATATATATATATATATATATATATATATATATATATATTTATATACACAACCCTGTGTACATAATCTCGTTTTCATCACATGTACCACATGCGGTGCAAATGACAATAAAGACTCTCTGACTCTCTGACTCTGATATATAATTATGCCCCCAAGGCCTCATCCACACCAACAGAATGGCCTCATATACATACCAATGGCTGCAAAAATGCTAATTCAATGAGCCATTTGACTAACTCCCATGGGAAGTATAGTTAGAATATCCAAATGGCTCACATGTGGTAGTGCTAGTGTTAACTGATCCCTTGGCAAGGCTCCTGGGAAATTAACATTTCAGTAGCATTGTACTGGTGGTAAAAAAGAGAGTTGCAACACACTGTCAAAAAAGTAACAGCAAATATAAAACTCAAACCAAATAAAGATAAATAATATAATATACACACTTATACACATTAACATAAATGATATTGTATAACCAGTAACTAGATATTGCTAGTGTAATGATAGTGGCTGCTGCTCTTTCCTGTCTTCGGTCTACCCCCCATCCCCCATCCCCCCATCCCCCAAGAAGGAGTTGTACAGTCTGATGTCATAAGGGACAAAGGAGTATTTTCCGGTCTTAGTCCTGCAATTGGGAAGGAGCAGTTCGTTACTGAGCAGGCTTCTCTGGTTGCTGGTGATGGTGTGCAGAAGATGATGGGGATCATTCATAATTTTCAGTGGTTTGTCCAGAGTTCTTGTCACTGCCACTGTCAACAGAGAGTCCAGCTTCATGCTGTCCAAAGACCCAGCTCACCTGATCAGTTTATTTTAGTATGGGATTTGGGGCCCGTTGCTATGGGCTGTTCAGTCCCTATACAAGCGGTGCGAGAGCTTGGTTCACATTGCCTGCAGTATATCGGACCGCTTCAGGGTGGGAGTTGGACTCTGCCAGGGCTGCCCATTGTCACAGATTCTGTTAATAACTTTTATGGACAGAATTTCTTGGTGTAGACAGTGGGCTGAGGGTTTCCGGTTTGGTGGCCCCAGGATTCCATCTCTGCTCTTTACAGATGATGTGGTCCTGTTAGCGACATTGTGCCGTGATCTTCAGCTCTCACTGGAGCGGTTTACAGCCGAGTGTGAAGCAACTGGGATGAGAATCAGCACCTCCAAATCTGAGACCATGGTCCTCAACCAGAAAAGGGTGGGTTGCTCTCTCCAGATCGAGGGTGAGGTTCTGCCTCAAGTGGAGGAGTTCAAGTATGTCGAGGTTTTGTTCCAGAGTAAGGGAAGAATGGAGTGTGAGATTGACAGATGGATTGGTGCAGCATCTGTAGTATTGCAGACTCTGTACCGGTTTGTTGTGGTGAAGAGAGAGCTGAGCTGTAAGGCAAAACTCTCTGTTTACCTGTCGGTCTACGTTCCTATCCTCACCTATGGTCACAAACTCTGGGTAGTGACTGAAAGAATGAGATCATAGATACAGGCAGTTGAAATGAGTTTCCTCCGCAGGGTAGCTGGACTCTCCCTTAGAGATAGGGTGAGAAGTTTGTTTATCCGGGAGAGACTCGGAGTAGAACCGTTGCTCCTCCACATTGAGAGGAGCCAGTTGAGGTGGTTCGGACATCTGGTAAGGATGCCCCTTGGACAACTCCAAGGGGATGATGATTCAGGCATGTCCGACTGGGAGGAGACCCCGGGGAAGACCCAGGACATGCTGGAGAGGCTATGTCTCTCGATTGGTCTGGGAACACCTTGGAATCCTCCCAGAAGAGCTAAAAGAGGTGGCTGTGGAAAGAGATGTCTGGGCTTCCCAGCTCAAGCTGCTGCCCCCGCAACTCAACTTCGGAACAAGCGGAAGATAATGGATGGATGGATGGATTCCTTATTTGACTTGTCATGGGCTAATTGGCTGGATGGAGAGGTGGTCACCACTGTGCAGAGAGCCAGCAACCTCAAGACAAAGCAGGGAGAGGCATTTGCATCCCCTAGATGTAGATGAAGGTTGTCAAGGGTTTCAGACTGCAATTCTCAGAAAAACCTTAGAGTTTCCATGGAGTGGTGTGCTCTAAAGTCACGAGAATGGCTGCAAACTGAACAATGGTTTTTGTTCCAAATAAATTACAATAAATTAAATTAAAATTTCTCATTCCAAAAAAAGACACTCATTTCTCAGGCTCACCTCTAAGTGTGTGGTATACAAATATCAGACCTTGCTACTTGGGTTGTCACTAGCTCAGAGGTTCTTCAGCAAGTGTGTGGAAGTGGCTCTGAGCCTGTCTTGAGCAGCAGGTGGTTTATTTGGATGAGTTCCTAGTGTGTGCACAAGCAGGGAATGAGCAGACAGGGACACACAGACCCTGTTGCATAGCTTGTGTGACCCTGAATTCAGCTTGAACCAGACTAAGAATGTGCTAGTTCTCGTGTTGAATATAGAATATTTGAGCCTCAAACCAAACGTTATATTTTTACCTTTTCTGCTGAAAGATATTAGCAGAGAAATTTCACTTTCTTGCCCTGGGTCTTGTAAAGAGTCTGCATGCACTTCTGTCATTCCTCTGGGGTTGCTGAAGATGTAAGAGTCCCAAAGTTGGGTCCCCTCCCTGCGGCTGGATGTGAGTTATCACATCAGGTGCATGATGAGGTCTGCTGCTGCAGGATTGGAAAGATCCAGATGTGTTCACCACTGGCACCTTGTGGTGAGCAGTCGTTTTGAGGAAAGCTCTGACATTGGAGGCTTCATTGTCAGGCTAGGGAGTTGTGTTTGAGTGGGAGGAAACCGGAGTACCCGGAGAAAACCCACGCATGCATGGAGAGAACATGCAAACTCCACACAGAAAGACCCAGGTCCAACCGGGGATTGAACCCAGGACCTTCTTGCTGTGAGGCAACAGCGCTAACCACTGAGCCGCCATGCCGTCATTTCAACGACTTCCAGTTCTGTCTCCTGTCTTTTTGTCAACTCCAGACCATACAATATGGCTGGTCTCACTACTGTCTTGTAAACTTTTCCTTTGACATTTGCTGACACCCTTTAGTCGCAAATTACTCTTTTCTACATCCACTCCATCCTGTCTGGACTCTCTTCTTCACCTCTTTACCACACTCCCCATTTTCCTGGACAGTGGACCCCAAGTACTTGAAGTCCTGCACCTTTGTGACCTCTGATCCTTGTAGCCTCACTGTTCCACCTCCTCCCTCTCATTCACACACATGTACTCTGTCTTACTACGGCTGACTTTCATTCCTCTTCTTTCAAGTGCATACCTCCACCTCTCCAAGTTCTCTTCCACCTGTTCCCTGTTCTCACCACAGATCACAATGTCATCTGCAAACATCATAGTCCATGAGGATTCCTGCCTGACCTCATCTGTTAGTCGGTCCATCACCAGAGCAAACAAGAAGGGGCTCAGAGCCGATCCTTGATGCAATTCCAGTAAAGAAACAAGGAATAAAAAGTAATATTAAAAGGAAAAGGTGACAGGATACATCATCACCAATTCATACATGTGACAAGCAGGGATCAAGCCCACAGACTTCTGATTACAAGACTTCTGATTTAACCATTGAACTATCACAGCCACACACAATCACCACAGAAGTGGTTAAATAAGATCCTACCATGATAACAAAAATGTCCTGGCTTTTCTCCTCAGTTTTTTGTTCTGATTTGCTCCATCTACTCCAAATAGATTTAAACATATCTCCACTGTTGGACTCAATGGGTTTCACTGCAGCTCTGTGCTCACATTAGGTTCTGCCGCTTGTCCACCATTCAAAAACTGAACTGGAGAACTTGAAACAATTAGGGAACAGGTATTACAGACAATAATATATCCCCAGTCCAAACTATACCTGGGGTTAAAAAGACCTAGGCTAGATTATACCCTAGGTATACAATGGCCTAGACCAATTTATCCTCCGGGGCAAATGATATTGGCCTAGGCCTATTCATATCCCTCAGGGTTGCATGTTGTTCAAGAAAATATTTTATTTGCCATACAGTGATCCCTCATCTATTGTGGGGATTGCATTCCAGAGACCCATGTGAATGGTGAAAATACACAAAGTAGTAACATTCTATTTATTTTATTATATATACAGGTAACCCCCGACCTACGACCCATCGACCTGCGAACCACGGGACCTACGAACATATCATATTTAATAAAAATATGAAATAACTGTATTAAAAAAAAAAATAAAAATAAATTTTTTTTTTTTTGTGTTTAAATGTTCTTAATTTCATGTGTACATCACTTTGTTGCAGCTCTGGTTGTTTTAAAGGCTTTATAAATAATAATTATGATAAAAAAGATCATTTCTGATCATTTTTGAGCAATTTTTGAGCAATCTTGGGCAACAGGAAGTAGGTCTTCAGTTTACACGGTCACAAATTAATGTAGAACACCGGACGCCATTTTAGGTTCAGTCACTGGGGTCTCCGGTCACAAATTAATGTAGAACACCGGACGCCATCTTAGGTTAGCTGCCGAGAGCCGGCCGAAGACTGGTGACCAGGATGGCTTCATATGGATTAATTACTAGCTGGAAACGTCTCTGTGAACTTTGTGGATCTCTCAGGCAGCAGCGGATTTATCGCCGATCGTGCCAGGCCGCCGCGCGAACACCTCCGGCCGGCCTGTTTACACTTCCGGCCTGGCTAGCTCCAGAAGCTAACACGGGAGCTAACACGGGAGCCGGCTTTTGAAGACTGCTGACCAGGATCGCTTCATATGGATTAATTACTAGCTGGAAACGTCTCTGTGAACTTTGTGGATGTCTCAGGCACTTGCAGATTTATCGCCGATCGTGCCAGGCCGCCGCGCGAACACCTCCGGCCTGGCTAGCTCCAGAAGCTAACACGGGAGCTAACACGGGACGCAGCAGCTGCGTTTGACCACCTCAAAGTAAGAAATTATATTTTTATTTAATTTATATTTTTATTACTGTACTGTATTAATTAATTACACTGTGTTAGGTGTGTTAGGATAGGCGAAGTACGTACTTGGTACCACAAAAAAAAAAAAAAAATACAGGACATCCCCGAGTGACGAGTGTACGGAAGGTCTGACCTGCGAACAGATCGACCTGCGAACCGTTCTTAGGTCCCAAACTCGTTCGTAAATCGGGGGTTGTATATATATATATATATATATATATATATATATATATATATATATATATATATATATTATCATTTAAATATGTTAGTTTTTGCAAACAAAATGATAAATCACTTTTATTTTGCTTTAAAAGTGATTTTGAACTTCAAGCCGTGTTTAATCATGGGAAATCCGTTTACACCCGAACACACCATCTGTGACGTAGTGTGCAGAGTTGAGGCAGAGCTCTGGGCTTGTCACGGTGTGAGCAGCTCCACATGAAGGTAAGTCTGATACAGCATCAGACCTAAATTAGATCCTGCTGTTTCTTGTTCCATCACCCAAACTATTTTCTGCTTCACAAAATGAAGACAAATAGCTAAAATCTTCACCTAGATTGCTAAATTAGTCGGGTTTTAAAATGTCCGCTATTAAAGAGACGGGAGCCCTCTGCCTCTCACTCTGGACACTACGTCACAGATGGTGCGTTCGGGTGTAAACGGATTTCCCATGATTAAACACGGCTTGAAGTTCAAAATCACTTTTAAAGCAATATTAAAGTGATTTATCATTTTGTTTGCAAAAAAGAACATATTTAAATGATAAAATATATATATATTGAGCAATTTGATGAATAGTAGAAAAATCATGTCAGTGGATCTTTAACAAATTTAAATCCAGTGTGGAGCCAGGCTTCATTTTAAAACAAGATGTCCCACACTGGATTCTGTTCTCCTGCAGCTGCTCAGTGACCTCAGCATGCATGCATGCAATTGCAAACGTGCACAACAAGAAATCCACAAACTTGCCTGGGGAAAAAAATCTGTTGATCTGCTGGCTGTGTCTGGACCTGGCAGAGGTTCTACCTGAAGCTTGAGAGGAAAATCAACATCTGCTCATCTTTCTGTCCTTCATCGACAACATCTGCAGGTCCTCCTGCCAGGAGTCCCATCACAGCCTGAATCCTCCAGAACGTTTGGACAAATTGTTTCTTGTTGTCATTGTCATTGTTGTCATTGTTGTCATTGTTTCTTTTAGTGAACGTTGGTTGTAGTTTCCTCAAAGTTTATTTTATTCATTTATTGCAATAAACTACTAGCATACTTTGTGCTACTGGAACTATCCGTTAATCAGGAATATTGTGCTAAAACTTAAATTATACTTTTTAAAATGTTTAACTTTATTTACAAAAATGATTCCCTATGTCACTCAGCCCTCTGTGAATAGCAAACAACCATCAGGGTGTTAACGATCCATTGTTAAGGCTCCAGTATACTGTGCTTTGTACCCAGCGCCACTGGACTGGCGTGTGCTGCACGCAGGCAGTTTATATTATAGCTCTGTGCAAGCGCAGCTCTCTGGAGTGCAGGCTCCAGCAGCTGCAGCAGGGCGGAGCGTTTACCTACGAGACAAATTGAGGTCGCTGAATGGTCATTTGCTGACACGCCTACTGAAATGATTGACATGTCGGTGGTGAAAGAAAAGTCACAGGCTGCGCAGCGGTATTTTGTGTTTATATGTTAATAAAAAGGTCTAAAACATGAAATAAAAACATGGAGCGTTGGTCTTGCAGCTCAGCCCACCAGGATATATTTAGAACCTGCGCATCCACGTTGGACATGACTTTAGTTCACTTGTGACAAGTTAATTCATCGAAGGAGGAAGTGAATGGTGACCGCTTCAAGCGATCACTTGACTTTTGGCTAAAAAACAAAAGAAAAGTCCAGTTCAGCGATGAAGAAGGGATATTTAATACATTTGTGTCTCATACAAAACAGTCCGCCCCCGGGCAGATTATTGTGAGACAACGCGCGCACGTAAGCGGTCGTAAAATTTGAGCTTGGCGCATTCACGCCCACGATCAAAGGCTTGTGCCGCGGCGCTCACACGGCGTGCCACGGCGCTTGGACTAACGCAGAGCTATACTGGGGGCTTCAGGCTGATGGTCCTCCTTGATCATGTGAGCAGCTGGTTTCGGCTGTCATCAGCCAACTGGTTGATCCACTGTGAGAAGGTGCTATTTATAAGACTAAGCTGAATACAGCACCTCAGACTGAGGAAGTCTTTTGAACGAAAGACGAAACGTTTCTACAATTTTTTTTGTTTTGTTTTGTTTTGTTGAATGTCCAGAGGACCAGACTTAGCTTTTTTAGATTATTCTACCTGGATTATTGAGCATGCATCAGGGTACCTTCATTTGCAATTCCTTTTATTTTCAGTGTTGTACTTTTGAGACTTGAGACAGTTTTGTTTGCAGTTAAAGTCCAAATTTATAAGTTTGCGCTGCATTTGCACTGTGTTTTTATATTTTGTTTATGGTGAAGAGATAAAATAAAGTACATTTGTACTTTGTAACACAGTTCTGTCATTTTTGTTATTTGAATTGAAATTTAATTGAATCACAATTAATCGATTCAGAACAGTATAAATTGAAATCGAATCGATTTAGGAAATTGTCCACAATATCCAGTCCTATTATCCACATATCTGAACCAGTGGCTCAGTGGTATTCTCCTGAAGGAGTCTAGTGCTCCCTTTCAACTTCCTCAATGGAGAGATTGGATACAAACCAGACACTGGACAATCCCACAGCACAACCATGCTTATGTCAGTAAAAACAGCCATTTATGTTTTTTCCTACAACTTTACTTGTGAACAACAGCTGTGTATGTTTTACTTTTTATTCTTACTGAACTGGTTGACCATTGAGCTGTGGCAGTCTGTTCCAGCTGGCAATAATGCCTTGTTTTGGGTCAAGCTGAATTTTGTGGCCACCTCCACTCCCTCTGAGCCTACAACCCAGTCCTGGAGCATTACTGTACTCACAACTGGAGAGACAAACACCCCCATCATTCAGTGCATCATAGCATCTGCCAGAACAACTGATTCAACGCTTTCAGTCTGCAAGACTTCTCCCTCCTGGCTGGGGATGCTCAAAGTCCACAGCAAACTTTAATTCAACCTTTATTTATACAGGTTAACCCCATTGAGCCTCAGGGACTCATTAACTTGACTTTTTCTTCAAAATACTCCCCCCTCCCAACTTCCTGTACCGGGCCTCACCGTGTCTCCACAAAACAGATCATACTAGTGCCACAGCTCGAATGTCCTTTTCCACTGTGTTTGTCACTGGTGCAAAAATCATCCTCAAATCTCCACCACCCCTCCCTCCACACAGCCTCATTTGTCCACCATCAGCACCTCCTCACACCCTTTTTCATCAGACCACGCTCATTCACTGATATTCAGTCCCACAATAAATTCATTAATGCCATTACAATTTGTATCCAAGGAGCCACAGTCCTCATCATTCTTGTAAAACTCCCCAGCCTGCACACACTCCCACCCTCTGTCCATGGAATTATAATTCACATAGGCTGCATGGATGAATCCTGTCATCACTCCAAAACCACCAGAACTGAGTTCTACACCTGTGGCAAATAAGATTATATATGCTGAAGGACAAAAATTTAAATTAAATTTATTTTTCCTAGTGAGTTACAGAAGTTCTTATGACAGTCTGTGAATGTACCAGTAAATATTTCACAGTAAAACTGCTTACAATATTCTTTTGAATGAAACTTGATGATGTGTTTTTGTTTGTTTTGATAAGTGAACAGTACTGAAGTGACTGTTCTGATGATATGTCAAGAAATATTTAAACCAATATACCAGATATCTTCTATTTCTGAATTCCTGGCTATGTTGGTGTAGCAGAGTGCATTTTCTAGTTGAAACTGAACGCATCGTGATGCTGTAACAAGCTGTGAAGAAGAGCAAGATTTTAAAAATATCTGAATCGTGGACAGCTTGACTGCAGGATCCAAACAGTTCCTGCTAAACCTTCAGAAGCTTCAATATATTCAAAACAGTGCAGCAAGGATTTTATTGAGAGCTCGTAAATTTGAACATATTACACCCATTCTCCATAACCTCCATTGGCTTCCTGTCACCTACAGAATTCAGTACAAAACTGCTCTCATTACACACCAATGCTTACACGGAACTTCACCTGACTATCTAAAGGACATTCTTGCACCATATTCATCCACCCGGTCTCTACGATCACAGAACAGTAATCTCCTTCACATTCCACGAACCAAATTAAGGACCATGGGAGACCGGGCATTCTGTGTGGCTGCCCCGCCTATGGAACTCCCTCCCTGACTACCTGAGAGCTCCACAGTCACTGGTTGACTTTAAACAAGGCTTAAAGACTTTTCTTTTTAAGCGAGCCTACTCTGCCTCTGCATGATTTTATCTTAGATCTTAGCTGATATTATAATTATTTTTAACTGATTTTATTGTTGATTTTTGTTGTTTCATCATTGATTTTACTTGATTTTATCACTTGTTTTTATTTGATCTTTGATTTTAGTTGCACTGTAGCACTTTGAGATTTTTGTTAATGAAAAGTGCGTTATAAATTAAATACATTATTATTATTATTATTATTAGTTCCTAACACAGCTTAGCTCCACACTTCACTTTAGACTGCAGTAAATAAATACATACCTGTGTAACCCTGATGTTTGGTTTGATACCAGTGAACTGATGAATCGCTCACCCAGGAACTCTTCTCAGCTTCACAACATTTATTAACATGAACTTCATCTGTAACAGAAAAAAAAACGTGTGGTTGGTGGTGGTCTGACATGTAGCTCCTGCCCCAACTCTGAGAAAGCCAGGCAGTAAAAAAATGCCATCAAGCCAGTCTCCACTTCCAAAATGATGGTTTTGTTGTGCACACAAACACTATGTCATACTTGTTGTTACAAAATTATTTGTGGATGATTTATTTATTATTATTTATTACCATATGAGAACTGTTACCATCAGGGAAAAGGTACAGATCAATCAAGACAAGAACAAACAGATTTTAAATATAGTTTTTATCTGTCCACCGTTACTGAACTTAACAAAATCTGTAATAAAAACTGAATAAGGGACAACTGGTGTAATATCAATCTGCTTGTGTTGCACATTTGGAGTGTTTCAAACCTGTTATTAACTTTAATACAGTTTATATTTTTATATTGTTTTATATTTTACTGTTTTTACTTTTGTTCTGGGAAGCAAACCCAGATTTCACTGTATTCATGTGCAATGATAATAAAGGTCTCTTCTATTCTATTTTGCAGCAGGTTTTGAATTGTCTTCTGCTGAACTTGATCCACCACAAAGACTGTGTGGTTCACAGAGTTTCTGCACAAATCAAAATATGAAACTTTAAATTAAAATGTTCTCAGAGAACAATAAGTATAATTTTTATACACACTAACCAGAAACCTCCAGTGATTTTGGTCGACATGGACAAATAACACAAAGCTCTTGTAATTCTCAAAATTTACCAGTAAAAAGAAACACTTGATGTTAAAATGTTATAAATGTCATTTCTGAAATTAATGTACAATTTTAACTGTTATTTTTCCAAATGGTTATTGTCACTTAAAAATATTAAACATATAAATTATTTTAAATTAAACATTCCTGTTTTTACTTGAACTATGTTGCATTTCAACGAGACAAACTTTCTGCACAGTAATGATGTGATTTGTGGTAAAGTCGTACTTACCCTCACTGTTTCTACAACATCCTGAAGAACGAGCAACAAACACAGCAACTTAGGGAAAATTACATGGAAAATGTCCAACTTTGGAGGGCCTTTATTTTGAAATTCCACATGAGATCTTGGTGACATTTGGTGAACAACATCTGGAGATGTTCTACAGTCAGCCTGAAGTGAGACTGGTCACTGGAAACTAAGAGTTTTGTTTTAATATTAATGGAAACTTCAGGGAAAACAATTTAACATTCTCACATAATGAACATACAAATAACCACAAAACAGAGACAAAAGTTAAATATTATGGATCCATATTCACAGGAGGACATTAAAAATCATTTCTGAACATAGACCAGTAAGAGTGACTTCAATCATCTAGAGTCAAAACATGAAAAACACATTGGAGTTTTTATTTATTTATTTAACTTACCAAGTGTTTTTCATGTTTTGACTACTGCGGTAAAGTGAGCCTCCACTCGGCTCTGTGAGCCCTCACTGGCGTGTTTGTGCTCGTTTATAAGATCTACTACGGTAACGCCCCTGTGAAGCGCTGCTTGTGGCTTTTCAAAATAAAAGCTGAAAATAAACGTTGCCAATAGATGAAAAATACATGAATAAAAGCTGTTTATAGTAGAAAACAATTAAATTAAATCTGAAGCTGTTATATTTTCCCCCCAAAATAAATAAATATAGTAGAAAATAATTAAATTAAATCTGAAGCTGTTATATTTTCCCCCCAAAATAAATAAATAAAAGCTGTATTCAAATAAAAGTGTATTCATTATGTGAGAATGTCAATTCCCCCACCCCCATAAAAATAAAACTGCTTGATACTTTGCCCCCCCCCATAGATGAAAAGTACATGAATAAAAGCTGTTTATAGTAGAAAATAATTAAATTAAATCTGAAGCTGTTATATTTTCCCCCAAAATAAATAAATAAAAGCTGTATTCAAATAAAAGTGTATTCATTATGTGAGAATGTCAATTCCCCCACCCCCATAAAAATAAAACTGCTTGATACTTTGCCCCCCCCATAGATGAAAAGTACACGAATAAAAGCTGTTTATAGTAGAAAATAATTAAATTAAATCTGAAGCTGTTATATTTTCCCCCCAAAATAAATAAATAAAAGCTGCAACATCAAATGTGGACTTTCAAAATAAAGCACCTCCAAAGTTGGACAGAGTTCATAGGAATAAACAAGAGTTGCTGACTTTTTTGCTAGATAAGGGTTAGATTTCACGCACCACTCTCACTTCAGGTTGACTCTAGAGGACTCCAAGATGTTGCTCACCAACTTTCAGCAACATCAAATGTGGACTTTCAAAATAAAGCACCTCCAAAGTTGGACAGAGTTCATAGGAATAAACAAGAGTTGCTGACTTTTTTGCTAGATAAGGGTTAGATTTCACGCACCACTCTCACTTCAGGTTGACTCTATAGGACTCCAAGATGTTGCTCACCAACTTTCAGCAACATCAAATGTGGACTTTCAAAATAAAGCACCTCCAAAGTTGGACAGAGTTCATAGGAATAAACAAGAGTTGCTGACTTTTTTGCTAGATAAGGGTTAGATTTCACGCACCACTCTCACTTCAGGTTGACTCTAGAGGACTCCAAGATGTTGCTCACCAACTTTCAGCAACATCAAATGTGGACTTTCAAAATAAAGCACCTCCAAAGTTGGACAGAGTTCATAGGAATAAACAAGAGTTGCTGACTTTTTTGCTAGATAAGGGTTAGATTTCACGCACCACTCTCACTTCAGGTTGACTCTAGAGGACTCCAAGATGTTGCTCGCCAACTTTCAGCAACATCAAATGTGGACTTTCAAAATAAAGCACCTCCAAAGTTGGACAGAGTTCATAGGAATAAACAAGAGTTGCTGACTTTTTTGCTAGATAAGGGTTAGATTTCACGCACCACTCTCACTTCAGGTTGACTCTATAGGACTCCAAGATGTTGCTCGCCAACTTTCAGCAACATCAAATGTGGACTTTCAAAATAAAGCACCTCCAAAGTTGGACAGAGTTCATAGGAATAAACAAGAGTTGCTGACTTTTTTGCTAGATAAGGGTTAGATTTCACGCACCACTCTCACTTCAGGTTGACTCTATAGGACTCCAAGATGTTGCTCACCAACTTTCAGCAACATCAAATGTGGACTTTCAAAATAAAGCACCTCCAAAGTTGGACAGAGTTCATAGGAATAAACAAGAGTTGCTGACTTTTTTGCTAGATAAGGGTTAGATTTCACGCACCACTCTCACTTCAGGTTGACTCTATAGGACTCCAAGATGTTGCTCGCCAACTTTCAGCAACATCAAATGTGGACTTTCAAAATAAAGCACCTCCAAAGTTGGACAGAGTTCATAGGAATAAACAAGAGTTGCTGACTTTTTTGCTAGATAAGGGTTAGATTTCACGCACCACTCTCACTTCAGGTTGACTCTATAGGACTCCAAGATGTTGCTCACCAACTTTCAGCAACATCAAATGTGGACTTTCAAAATAAAGCACCTCCAAAGTTGGACAGAGTTCATAGGAATAAACAAGAGTTGCTGACTTTTTTGCTAGATAAGGGTTAGATTTCACGCACCACTCTCACTTCAGGTTGACTCTATAGGACTCCAAGATGTTGCTCGCCAACTTTCAGCAACATCAAATGTGGACTTTCAAAATAAAGCACCTCCAAAGTTGGACAGAGTTCATAGGAATAAACAAGAGTTGCTGACTTTTTTGCTAGATAAGGGTTAGACTCTCACTTCAGGTTGACTCTAGAGAACTCCAAGATGTTGCTCACCAACTTTCAGCAACATCAAATGTGGACTTTCAAAATAAAGCACCTCCAAAGTTGGACAGAGTTCATAGGAATAAACAAGAGTTGCTGACTTTTTTGCTAGATAAGGGTTAGATTTCACGCACCACTCTCACTTCAGGTTGACTCTATAGGACTCCAAGATGTTGCTCGCCAACTTTCAGCAACATCAAATGTGGACTTTCAAAATAAAGCACCTCCAAAGTTGGACAGAGTTCATAGGAATAAACAAGAGTTGCTGACTTTTTTGCTAGATAAGGGTTAGATTTCACGCACCACTCTCACTTCAGGTTGACTCTAGAGGACTCCAAGATGTTGCTCACCAACTTTCAGCAACATCAAATGTGGACTTTCAAAATAAAGCACCTCCAAAGTTGGACAGAGTTCATAGGAATAAACAAGAGTTGCTGACTTTTTTGCTAGATAAGGGTTAGATTTCACGCACCACTCTCACTTCAGGTTGACTCTAGAGGACTCCAAGATGTTGCTCACCAACTTTCAGCAAAATCAAATGTGGACTTTCAAAATAAAGCACCTCCAAAGTTGGACAGAGTTCATAGGAATAAACAAGAGTTGCTGACTTTTTTGCTAGATAAGGGTTAGATTTCACGCACCACTCTCACTTCAGGTTGACTCTAGAGGACCACCGGATGTTGCTCACCAACTTTCAGCAAAATCAAATGTGGACTTTCAAAATAAAGCACCTCCAAAGTTGGACAGAGTTCATAGGAATAAACAAGAGTTGCTGACTTTTTTGCTAGATAAGGGTTAGATTTCACGCACCACTCTCACTTCAGGTTGACTCTAGAGGACCACCGGATGTTGCTCACCAACTTTCAGCAAAATCAAATGTGGACTTTCAAAATAAAGCACCTCCAAAGTTGGACAGAGTTCATAGGAATAAACAAGAGTTGCTGACTTTTTTGCTAGATAAGGGTTAGATTTCACGCACCACTCTCACTTCAGGTTGACTCTAGAGGACTCCAAGATGTTGCTCACCAACTTTCAGCAACATCAAATGTGGACTTTCAAAATAAAGCACCTCCAAAGTTGGACAGAGTTCATAGGAATAAACAAGAGTTGCTGACTTTTTTGCTAGATAAGGGTTAGATTTCACGCACCACTCTCACTTCAGGTTGACTCTATAGGACTCCAAGATGTTGCTCACCAACTTTCAGCAACATCAAATGTGGACTTTCAAAATAAAGCACCTCCAAAGTTGGACAGAGTTCATAGGAATAAACAAGAGTTGCTGACTTTTTTGCTAGATAAGGGTTAGATTTCACGCACCACTCTCACTTCAGGTTGACTCTAGAGGACCCAAGATGTTGCTCACCAACTTTCAGCAACATCAAATGTGGACTTTCAAAATAAAGCACCTCCAAAGTTGGACAGAGTTCATAGGAATAAACAAGAGTTGCTGACTTTTTTGCTAGATAAGGGTTAGATTTCACGCACCACTCTCACTTCAGGTTGACTCTAGAGGACTCCAAGATGTTGCTCACCAACTTTCAGCAACATCAAATGTGGACTTTCAAAATAAAGCACCTCCAAAGTTGGACAGAGTTCATAGGAATAAACAAGAGTTGCTGACTTTTTTGCTAGATAAGGGTTAGATTTCACGCACCACTCTCACTTCAGGTTGACTCTAGAGGACTCCAAGATGTTGCTCACCAACTTTCAGCAACATCAAATGTGGACTTTCAAAATAAAGCACCTCCAAAGTTGGACAGAGTTCATAGGAATAAACAAGAGTTGCTGACTTTTTTGCTAGATAAGGGTTAGATTTCACGCACCACTCTCACTTCAGGTTGACTCTAGAGGACCCCAGGATGTTGCTCACCAACTTTCAGCAAAATCAAATGTGGACTTTCAAAATAAAGCACCTCCAAAGTTGGACAGAGTTCATAGGAATAAACAAGAGTTGCTGACTTTTTTGCTAGATAAGGGTTAGATTTCACGCACCACTCTCACTTCAGGTTGACTCTAGAGGACCACCGGATGTTGCTCACCAACTTTCAGCAAAATCAAATGTGGACTTTCAAAATAAAGCACCTCCAAAGTTGGACAGAGTTCATAGGAATAAACAAGAGTTGCTGACTTTTTTGCTAGATAAGGGTTAGATTTCACGCACCACTCTCACTTCAGGTTGACTCTAGAGGACTCCAAGATGTTGCTCACCAACTTTCAGCAACATCAAATGTGGACTTTCAAAATAAAGCACCTCCAAAGTTGGACAGAGTTCATAGGAATAAACAAGAGTTGCTGACTTTTTTGCTAGATAAGGGTTAGATTTCACGCACCACTCTCACTTCAGGTTGACTCTATAGGACTCCAAGATGTTGCTCGCCAACTTTCAGCAACATCAAATGTGGACTTTCAAAATAAAGCACCTCCAAAGTTGGACAGAGTTCATAGGAATAAACAAGAGTTGCTGACTTTTTTGCTAGATAAGGGTTAGATTTCACGCACCACTCTCACTTCAGGTTGACTCTAGAGGACTCCAAGATGTTGCTCACCAACTTTCAGCAACATCAAATGTGGACTTTCAAAATAAAGCACCTCCAAAGTTGGACAGAGTTCATAGGAATAAACAAGAGTTGCTGACTTTTTTGCTAGATAAGGGTTAGATTTCACGCACCACTCTCACTTCAGGTTGACTCTATAGGACTCCAAGATGTTGCTCACCAACTTTCAGCAACATCAAATGTGGACTTTCAAAATAAAGCACCTCCAAAGTTGGACAGAGTTCATAGGAATAAACAAGAGTTGCTGACTTTTTTGCTAGATAAGGGTTAGATTTCACGCACCACTCTCACTTCAGGTTGACTCTATAGGACTCCAAGATGTTGCTCGCCAACTTTCAGCAACATCAAATGTGGACTTTCAAAATAAAGCACCTCCAAAGTTGGACAGAGTTCATAGGAATAAACAAGAGTTGCTGACTTTTTTGCTAGATAAGGGTTAGATTTCACGCACCACTCTCACTTCAGGTTGACTCTATAGGACTCCAAGATGTTGCTCGCCAACTTTCAGCAACATCAAATGTGGACTTTCAAAATAAAGCACCTCCAAAGTTGGACAGAGTTTTTAACATGCTTCAGGTAAAAGTCATTTACTAACCTGATTTAATGAGAACATAAATAGGAAAGATTGTGTCAACCAAAAAATGAACAACCAACAACAGCAGCAAGTCAAATACAGCAGAACATTTTGCTAACAATGCGCTGCTCCGAGTCAACAGATGCATTTAAAAACTTAAGACTTATCTCTTCAGACAGGCTTTTGGTTAATTTTGTACATTGATTTTAGAGTTTGTTATGTTTTACCTTTTTGTGTAGTACTTCTGTGATTTTATGATTTTATTTTTCCTTTTGTAAAGCACTATGTGACTCTCATGTCTGTGAAATGTGCTATATAAATAAAACTTACTTACTAACAGTAAAAACTCATTTCTTAAATGTTTTGCCAGAAATTTTTGAATAAAGTATATTTCCTGCATTCTGGTGTATTTTAACAAGTTGTTAAACATCTATGTTTACCTACATGTAAACACTTGATTCAATAACTATTTTAGAGACATCTAACAAAATAAAGTCAGGTTCTGTGGACAGATTAAAAAATTGTTGAAATTATTATTTATCATGCATCAGGATATTTTAGAGACACCTCATTCAACTAGTTCATAGACATCATCCTGTTTTTAAACTCACTCCTGTGGCTAAGATAATGAAATTAATGTGACAATTTATCACAGTGACTTTAGAGGTGCAATTGACTTTTATTTTGTTAATTTTTATTTAGTTTCATTTGTAACACAACATGCCATTTTACTAAACAATGGTGACACTCAATAAAAATATTAACTTTACCCAATGAGCAGGTGACATTTTAATAACCACCAGCAGTGAATTTAGGAGGGGCTTTTTAGTTTTCTGATTTAGTGATACACACCGTGGTGAAGTTAGTTCACGACTCCGTCATGTTTTCATCAGCGTGGTGTTCTCCCGTGTCACTTTGCAAAACTGCGTGTTGCAGGCTCCAACACGTTGGAGGAGTTGACTCGAACAGTTTTCTCTGCTCTCTTCCCTCGCGCTCTGTTGAACCTCCGCGCGCGCGACTCGCACAGAGCTCTCTGGACTCGCGCTGCGGAGTTGTTGTTTATTTTACTTCGGTTCAAAGACTTCGCTGTCGTCTCCTCCCCCTGTCTATCCTGAGGTTGTGATTGGCCAAAATGACGCGCTCCAACAAAGATGTTTTATTGTCGACAGATGCATTACTCTGTCTTGAAATCCAGTCAGTGGGAAATAATGCATTCTAATCTGCCACGGGTCTGACCCCCCCCCGAAAACAAAAACTCATCGGATCTACACGAATCACGTAAATGATATATTTTGCTTTGAAAACGGCGAATTTCGCCGAAAGGTGACTAGTTTGCAGGTATGAGGAATAAACAAGAGTTGCTGACTTTTTTGCTAGATAAGGGTTAGATTTCACGCACCACTCTCACTTCAGGTTGACTCTAGAGGACCACCGGATGTTGCTCACCAACTTTCAGCAAAATCAAATGTGGACTTTCAAAATAAAGCACCTCCAAAGTTGGACAGAGTTCATAGGAATAAACAAGAGTTGCTGACTTTTTTGCTAGATAAGGGTTAGATTTCACGCACCACTCTCACTTCAGGTTGACTCTATAGGACTCCAAGATGTTGCTCACCAACTTTCAGCAACATCAAATGTGGACTTTCAAAATAAAGCACCTCCAAAGTTGGACAGAGTTCATAGGAATAAACAAGAGTTGCTGACTTTTTTGCTAGATAAGGGTTAGATTTCACGCACCACTCTCACTTCAGGTTGACTCTATAGGACTCCAAGATGTTGCTCGCCAACTTTCAGCAACATCAAATGTGGACTTTCAAAATAAAGCACCTCCAAAGTTGGACAGAGTTCATAGGAATAAACAAGAGTTGCTGACTTTTTTGCTAGATAAGGGTTAGATTTCACGCACCACTCTCACTTCAGGTTGACTCTAGAGGACTCCAAGATGTTGCTCACCAACTTTCAGCAACATCAAATGTGGACTTTCAAAATAAAGCACCTCCAAAGTTGGACAGAGTTCATAGGAATAAACAAGAGTTGCTGACTTTTTTGCTAGATAAGGGTTAGATTTCACGCACCACTCTCACTTCAGGTTGACTCTATAGGACTCCAAGATGTTGCTCGCCAACTTTCAGCAATATCAAATGTGGACTTTCAAAATAAAGCACCTCCAAAGTTGGACAGAGTTCATAGGAATAAACAAGAGTTGCTGACTTTTTTGCTAGATAAGGGTTAGATTTCACGCACCACTCTCACTTCAGGTTGACTCTAGAGGACCACCGGATGTTGCTCACCAACTTTCAGCAAAATCAAATGTGGACTTTCAAAATAAAGCACCTCCAAAGTTGGACAGAGTTCATAGGAATAAACAAGAGTTGCTGACTTTTTTGCTAGATAAGGGTTAGATTTCACGCACCACTCTCACTTCAGGTTGACTCTAGAGGACAACCGGATGTTGCTCACCAACTTTCAGCAACATCAAATGTGGACTTTCAAAATAAAGCACCATTATTTACACATTGAAGTAAAAGAAAAACCATTACAATCAGAACAAAAG
Organism: Garcialebias charrua; assembly: GCA_038048925.1. NCBI lineage: Eukaryota > Metazoa > Chordata > Actinopteri > Cyprinodontiformes > Rivulidae > Garcialebias > Garcialebias charrua. The sequence goes on from JBBPBX010053955.1 coordinate 19,161, forward strand.
TCAACAAAAGTCAAAGTCAAAGTCAACTTTATTGTCAGAACTGCAATATGTACAGGACATACACAGGATTGAAATTGCGTTTCTCTCAGTCCCTCGGTGCAACAGTAACCATTTAAACACTAAAACACTGAAACATTTAATAAACATAAGCATAAAATAGTAAAAGTGTAACACTGTCCTGAGTTTTTGCATAGTAGTATAAAAGTATGAAAATTTACACCAACACTAAAACTAAAACACTAAACATTTAATGAACATAATACTGTCCTGAGTTTTTGCATACTAGTATAAAAAAGTATAACTATAAAATAAACTAAAGGTTCTAGCATTGACATTTGCAAAGTGGCAAAGCAGCATATGAGTTAATGTACACAGTATATGTATGAGGTAGTAGTTGATGTTGGTATAGAGGCAAAAGTGGCATATGCAGTAAGGCACATTGGGCATCCTTAAATAAGGCTGGTCAGAGAATACTGTATATGTATCAGCAGTGGTGTAAATATAAAAGTAGTGTAAATGTAAACAGTAGTAAAACTATCTAAAGTAATTTTTATTAACCATGAAAACATTTCTACAAAAACTTATACCTGTATCAGTTTTCAAGTACAAGCAGTTCCAGTCATTTTCTCTGGCTTGTTACAGGACTTCTCTGTAATCTGTCTCCATACAATTTACCTGAAAATAGCCAGTGAAGGTGCATAAACGAAGTTAATTACAACGGTCATTAAAAATAGAAATACTTTTTTGTGTTACTGTGATAAAAAAAGTTACATTATTCAAAAAGAAGAGTATTATTACATTATTCAAAAAGAAGAGTACCAAGGCTCACAATATTGGAGCACTGAACGTTGGTTTCAAGAACACAACGGACAGTTCCAGTTGTTTCCTCTTGCTAGTTCCAGGACTTTGTCACTGAAACGTAGGCACTGCTCGTGGAACCATTTCTCACATGAGTCACACTGGATCTGAAGAAATAGTTAGAAAACTCATTTAGTATGGTACAAAATAATGTGTCTAGTCCCATATTAACATTACATTTTCACATTCTTTTAACAATTCATTATCTTCTAGAAAAACAACCTAAAACAAGTACAGTAATTGCCAGTAAGGCTTTAACTTTCAAACTTTTGTTTGGTAGCAGTTGAGATTTGATGTTGTACCAGTACTTCGATACAAACTGTCGTTCCACCTCATATACCACTTGATGCGATTGACAATAAAGATACTCGAATCGTAAACTATTATCTACAGCATGCTATAAAATCCACCAGTATTACATTGAATAATTTACATTTGTTGTGACACTCAGTGGTGGATAAAGTACTCAAACATTGTACATAAGTACAAGTACAAATAAACAGACAAAAATGTACTCTAGTCATAGTTGAAGTACCATATTAATATTTTTACTTAAGTATTTTTAAAATTACTTGCTGTATGTATTACCTAATGCAATGGTCTCCAATATCATTAAGTGTGCCTACTGTAAGTCTATTTTCTGCAATACATTAATAGTTTTGTGTCATTTTAATGACCAATGCTGCAGATAATACATGTTATTATTGTGTTTACTCTGTGACACAGTTCACACTTGGACTTGTGATTCTTCAGAATTTCAGTGATGACATGCAGAGATAAATGTCATTAAGCAAAAATAAGAAAGAGGAATGATTCTACCTTTGAAAGTTTTTATTTAACACAAAGTAAAACCAATGTGTCATTTTAACTGCAGTAAACACATTTGCCCTCATGCACGAACCATTCGTACGCACAGATTTGTTCTTAAACTGTGCGTACGAGTGATTTAGGATCATTTGTGGCATCCAACAATGTTTTCGTATCCTAGGATTTTTCTCAGATACGAACAAAATTTACGAGTGGTCCGGACCTGTCGTATAATTTAGGAGCGTCAGTCTGCTGTCATCCAGACGGGATTTCTCCACTAATAACTTCATATTTCGTTATTTAGAAAATATTTTGGGTTTAAAATATTCACGCACCATAATTATTCTTGACAATAGGTTATTCTGTTTGAATTAGAATTATAATTTTAAGTTTAATTTGTCTGGTGTGTCGCGCAGGCTTCAGTGAGTCGTGCGCTCCCCTTGGTCATCAAAGCCGCTCCTCATATTAACACCCAGGTACATAAAATCCCCATACACCGCCGCAGAACAAGTACGAATTAAGACTGATCTTCATGCTATTGCTGGACTGCTGTGCAAACACCATCAGAGCAATAGATTATTATATCTGATCCGAAATATGACCTGCAGAATGTGGTTGCGCCCCGACCAGGAGGCGCCCTGATCAGGAGGCGCCCTGATCAGGAGGCGCGCTGATCAGGAGGCGCGCTGATCAGGAGGCGCGCTGACCAGGAGGTGCGCGCATCATTTGTGCTGCAAAACATGTTGGCATCTTGCAGCGTGGCATTTATTGTCCACCATCTCCTGACCACCTCCTGTCCGTGCTGCGGCGAGATGTTTGTTTGAAGCCATTTTCAGATCAAACCATTTATTCTTGATTTCTGATACTGTACGACCCACGGGACACACAACATATGCACTACAATATTAATATGAAGTTAGTAGTTTCGAGACAATTTAAAATGCTTCTGTTGAAAAACACATCCGACACTTGCGGGGGGGGGGGTAGCGGTGCGCCACAGCTCTTCTGAATAAGTGAAGCTATAATGTAACACAGTTCACTAAAATTAAAGGTATTTGACCATCCGACACTTGCGGGGGGTGGGGGGGTAGCCACAGCGCCACTGAGAGCAGATCTCTGAACGCGTGAAGTTCCTCCTTTTACTTCGAGTTTGAATGAATGGACACTTCCTGCTGTCTGAAGGCAGGAAGCGTGGCCTTATATGGTGTTTTGAGGGGTGGAAATTATGTAAATTACATTCCCGCGAGCACGCGCAGGTGAGTAGAACAGGTGGGATCCATCAACTTTAAGCAGCCCGTTTACACGCTTTTCCTGAGGATAGAAGACTTTGTTGGATCTGACGTGGCATGTTCGTACGAACGCTTCGTACGAACAAAAGTAGGAGGAATTTAGGATAACAATACGAACATTTTCGTGCATGAGGGCCATTATCATTCAATGGACCAACTCCCCTCTCGACATCAGTTACTTTCAAACTAATGAGAAATCAAACAGCTGTAACTTACTTACTGTAACACATTACAGTATAGAAATGTAGTGTAGTGGAAAGTACAGATACTTCATGTAAAATTTTGTTGAGTAAAAGCAAAAGTACCCACATTTAATTATCCTTAAGTAAAGTACCGATATATGAAAAATCTACTTAAGTACACTAAAAAAGTACTTGTACTTAAATAAATCCCACCACTGGTGGTAGATTTAAAATGTTCTAGTAGCTCAGTCATAGCACATCACCATCTTTGAATAGACTGACTATATAATTATTCATGTTTGTGGTATGGAAAAATTTACAACTGTTATCAACATTTGAATAATTTCAATTACCGGTATATTAGAAATTATTGAAGATTTCACTTTCTTACGTTTAACGTGTCTCTACATACAGACATACCTTCTTTGTTTTATTCTTAAAAGGGAAAGATTTGCGTATTGATGACACATATCTTCCCTTCTTTGTCAGTTTTCGGTCCTTCCATTTCTCTCGACTCACTCGAAATAACTGCATAGACATGATGAAATGGATGTAACTTAACAATAAAAATGGATGTAACTTAACAATAAAGTTCAATCTTACAGTTTTTAATTTTCAGGTGAAACAATGGCAGAAACAAAATCAAATATATATGAACAGTGAGCAGCACGGGGATGGAAAACATTTATATATAGTGTTATTTTTTTTTTTTTCATAAAAAAATACTTTTGTCCTAAATAAATATTTAGCCTGTGGGTAGAAAAACTTCATACAAAATGTTTTCTTTGTTCTTCTCTTGTAACATTTTTTATTTGGTTGTCTTCGATCGAATACACTAGAATTAACTGGAATGAATAATAAAACTGTGTTATCCAAAATACACCATGGTCTTTTCTATACCAAAAAGAAGACATTCCTGTTTGTAACATTTAAACAATAATGTGCATTGATTTCAATAGTTGACACAGTAACCCTTGATCTTGCTGACAATAATCCAAACTGTGTACAGTCTTATGATTTAAATAATACAGCGAAGCATTAACCTTTTCTTTGTGGTCTCTTTTTGAGTCCTGGTACTCTTTCAGTAGTGCTGTGTGTGTTCTCTGATAGTGGACAATGAAGTCATCGATTCTGTTGAGCCTGCCTGAAGTGAAACGAACATGTTTCAGGTCCCATTGGCTTTTTTCCATTATTCCCTGGGTTTTGTTGTCCACAGTGATGTTCTGCAAACGTACACATTACACAAAGCTTGTCAAAATATCATCGCTGAAATATATTAAACATAGGATATATATATATATATATATATATATATATATATATAGATATATATACAAATGCATTTGTTAAATTATCTATAA
>JBBPBX010053956.1:6612-23656 GCA_038048925.1 Garcialebias charrua
TATATATATACTGTATATATATTGTATATATACTGTATATACAGTAATGTATTGAAATTGTACTAAAATCCATTTCATATTGTATATTAGTGTATTTTCTACATATAAGTAAAACTAATTCATATAAAACTGAAAGCTTGACAGAATAAGAAAAATCAAGGTTCAAGGCGACTATTGTCATTCACATCACTTTGTACATGAGGTGGGACGAAATACTAGTGTACACAGATTAAGCAAGTAATTCAATATATATCACTCAAATAAGAATTCTCAAATAAAATAATTTCAAGTTCAAATCAGAATAACATTTTTTACTGCTTCATCTGCTCTAACCCATCACAGCGAGGCCATCAGTGATCCTCCAGCCAAAGCAAAACTCTACAAGGACAGCTGGGAGTTTGACCTATATGTGGACGAACTGAACAGTGCCATAAGCAGTGAGATATTCAGACATGAAAGCTGGATACAGTTTTATTACACGTGGGCAGGCTTTAAAAACTACAACCTTGTTGTGCGGGTAAATATAACCGAGAGCTGCTCTGTTCTTCTAAAACCTCTGTCCTCTTTGTACAATGAACTTCTCCTGGATGCTACTGCATTTTACTTTCTTCTTACATTCATTCAACCTTTATTTAGTGAGGTAAATCTTTTGAACCTCATGGGCTCATTTATGAAAGCGACCTGCTAAAACTAAAGAACAATGAACAGCAGTGGTAGAATTTCATTAAACAATAAACAAACAATTGTTACCCCCGCGACCCGACCCCGGATAAGCGGAAGAAGATGGATGGATGGATGGATGGATGGAATAAACAAACAAACAATAAACAATAGAAAACAAAAAGAGAGAAAAAAACAAAATATATATTTTTTCTTTTTTTAACAAAGTACATATTATTCCAATGAAAAGTTGTCACAGAATCACATCACATTGTCTTTGGTTTTGACTTTAAACTATTTAAAAAGTTGAGAGCACATGTAAACTCATGATACAAGCACAATCCATGAGTCTATCTTCATGAAAGTACTAGCCACTCTGATGCTTGGTTTGATCTGTCAAGACCAGTACACAAAGTGGGCCAGTACTCATCAGTACTGTTAAAACGGTTAGAAACTACGTTAGTCAAAGGGCATCAATTGAAAACAGGAAGTCATTATGACTCACTTTGCTTGTGTTTGGGTTAAGGACATCATGTTCTACACACATGTCTGGATGTATCAAAACAAATGTGAAAGTACGGTGGCTGACAGGTCCAAACGAGCTGCAAACAGCTAAACGCACAGCAAACAGTGTCGGTCAAAGTGTGTTTATACACACACTTTTGATCTGCGGTGAGAATGTGTTTATCTCTAGGGGTGTAATAATACACTGAAATTGATATATTGATTGAATGATTAATGATTCAATTATATTGTGGCAAAACTAAAACATTGATTCATATCATCTTTAAAATACGCTTTTATTTTGAAATTCCCAAGGCACGTCTGTGTCACCATTTCCATGCGAGGCTGTGCTCTGCAGCTGCCTCAGCAACATGGCAGACGAGGCAGAAAACACAGAAAATGAAATTCATGCTGGATTTAAATCAACTCTGTGGAAATATTTTGATTCCAACAGAAGAAGGACGACAACAGACAAAACTCATGTCATGTGCAACAGATGCCAGTTTGAGGTCAAATAGGAAACAACAAACTTGTCTGTTCACCTGAAGAAGACCAGGCCCGGATTATCAGCAGGGCCGACTGGGCCCAGGCCCAGGGGGCCATGCTCACCATGGGGTCCACCGCAGGGAGCCCACTGCAGTTTTGGGGAAGAAAGAAAATAAAATATCCTTAGATTTTAAATAGGGTTGGGCTTCGAGAATCGTTCGGAACCGGGACTAACTGTCCGGTTTCCCGGAATCGTTCAAAATATTAATTTGCGATTCCTATTTTCGATGCTAGTTAGCCGACCGGAAGTAGCCACCGCCGAAAACCAACGAAGAAGAATCCACCGGAAGTGTGCATCTGCGATCGAAAGCGTACTAATTAATAAAAAATGACCAGTCAGGTCAGTGCAGCACTTGCAATAATTTTCTATCATGCAAAGGAGGGTGGAGAAGTAAAATAGTGTCCCGTCTTTGACGCGCTCAACCGGATTATTTTCGCTTCGTATCCGACCGGAAGTACAGAGTGGTCCGTCTGCAAAACGCTCCGCCGAACTTTTCGCTGATCGCTACCTCTTTGGCTCCATGATGGTAAATAAATAAACTATAAACTACATCTCATACCAACATTAAGGCAGCTAACAAGTTATACTCCGCTTAAAGCGGTAAGTCAGCTCAATACAAACACGATGCTAACGTTAGCTCGTTTTTTTCTTCTTAGACAAACGACCTGAAATGGCTTCACTGTTCACCAGTGTCCAAGGTAAATACATCAGTGTAAACTCAACTGAATGAAGAGAGACACAGAACAGTTACAACAGCATATGTTGTGAAAAGCTTGCATCCCTTTTCAGATGTGGATTCAACTCCTGCCATGGATTGCACTTACATTGCACTCAAATCCAACACTTATTAACATTCTTAATCCATTTAAAGTTCTCTGTGTCTTTTAAAATGTTTTAATGTCTCTAGTTTTCATTATTATATAATTTCTGTTTATGTTCTCTTTCATTCCATTATGAATGAATGTCACAGTTTGAAGAATTATTGAATAGGTTAGTTAGGCAATAACAACAGAGCTAATAATTGTACACATTCTCAGTCTTAAAAATGATTTAATAATCTCTTTTTACTGATAATACTGATAAACCTGTTGTTTGTTTAGGAACTTCCTGCAGTCTGTCCAGAAAGTCTCCACTGGAGGAGCGTTCTGCTGAGGAAGAGGCACAACATAATTTCACAGCTCCATGTCCATGAAGAAACAAATGGAGAGAGGGCTGCAGATACCAGGACATCCCACCAGCTGTTCTGTCTGAGGATCCTGCTGCTGGTGGTGGAACCAGGTTAGCCCATCAGTGGGAGTTCAGTAACATGACTGCAGCATCACATACTGGACAATATTATATGTATAATAATAATAATAATATATGTTGGTGAGTCCTCCATGTTGGCTCTAATCTGCCCTGTGAGAAATTCATAGTAAATGTAACAAAAAGGAAAAAGTTCATAGCATTAAATTCAAACAGAAGTTCAAATTATTCAATAATTTCCAGTGTAGTGGTGAACCATGTTTAATTATTGATAGTTATAAACAAAAGTGTACAATTGACACGTACAAATAAATACATAATTGTGAATTTACTTTACACTATGCAAACATACAACCTTGTCCATCTTTTAAAAAAATCACAGTTCATATAGGTAATTAATAAATACATTTCAAAATGTAGTTTACATACAATGCTATATATATATATATATATATATATATATATATATATATATATATATATATATATATATATATATATATATATATATATATTGGGGAGTGGTGGCGCAAAGGTTAAGAAGGTGAGCTTGTGATCGGAAGGTCGCCGGTTCAAGCCCCGGTACCGACAACATCAAAGATGTGGGTGGGATAAGTGAAGCGGTCACACTTGTATCCACCCTCATCTGCCCCACTCTGGGCCCTTGAGCAAGGCCCTTAACCCACACCATCTGCTCCCCCGGGAACCCTAGATATCAGCTCTCTGCTCCACACAGAGGGCTGTGGTTGCTCGGTGGTCTGTGGTTGTGTCAGGAAGGGCATCCGGCGTAAAAACAACTGCCAAATCTTCGTGCGACCAGTTCGCTGTGGCGACCCCTAACGCAGGGAATAAAGCCGAAAGAAGAAAAAAAATATATATATATATATATATATATATATATATATAGTAAAATGGGTGTTTGGTTAGGGAGGGGGCCCTGTGAGCTTCGGTGCCCAGGGGCCCCTGGGGTTGTTAATCCGGCCCTGAAGAAGACACATCATTGATAGTCATGTTATGTACGCTCAATATCTCTTTTTGTTTCTTTATAACTGAAAGGTCAACAGGGCACTTTTAAGTTAACTGGTTTAAAAAATGCACTTAAACAAGAGAAATGTGAGACTATACTGAACAGGTCATTTATTTATTTCATTAAGAATTTTTCTTTAAATGCCTGGTGCCTGTAATAAGAAATAAAATTGTTAAATCATGTTTGATTTGTTTTTGTAAATTTATTTATATGTAAATGAGATGGGCAGTTGATATCGCAATATATCGATCGTAGACTTGTAAATCCAATAGACTCAAAATCGTATCATGACAGACTTTGTGATATCGAGAAAAATCGTATAGTCATACAAACAAATTATAATATTGTATAGTGGTAAAGCTGGTGATTTACACCTCTTATTTACCTCACACAAACTCTTTCAGTCCACAGTATCAAACTACAAAGTACTGAAACTTGCCAAAATAAATGAAACTCTTGACTTCTTTCTGAATTCAGGAGACAATTTGTACACAATAATTTTTCATGAGTTTGAGCATTTATGGTTTAAATACAAATTATGAAAATGAAACACAATTAACTTTATACAACACAACAAAGCCTCACAAATGATCAGAACAACCTTAGACATCAAACCATCTAACAAGTTTGAGGCAATCCTGGCCAAAGTGGTTCAAAATATCCTGATGCATGCTCAATAATCCAGGTAGAAAAAAAAATCTAAAAAAGCTAAGTCTGGTCCTCTGGACATTCAAAAAACAAACAAAAAAAAAAAAATTGTAGAAACGTTTCGTCTTTCGTCCGAAAGACTTCCTCAGTCTGAGATGCTGTATTCAGCTCAGTCTTATAAATAGCACCCTCTCACAGTGGATCAACCAGTTGGCTGATGACAGCCTGAAACCAGCTGCTCACATGATCAAGGAGGACCATCAGCCTAACGATGGATCGTTAGCACCCTGATGGTTGTTTGCTATTCACAGAGGGCTGAGTGATACTAGCAATAACAGCATTGTAATGCCGGTTACCCACTGCCCCGTTGTCGGGCGGCTGAAGCGGCCGGTTTACATTCAAAGTCTATGAGGAGACGCGTGGAGTCACGGCAAAGAGGGAAGCGGCGCGATTCAAGTGATCAAAGCGGTGCGGGGGCAGCCTGCACACGCACGCGCGCGTCGGCGTCGAACTGCCAACGCCATAAAATTCGATCTCTGGAGGCTCGACGCGTCCAGCAAACAGTCGAGAGAGCCTCTGCTATCTGATTACACAACCACAACGGGACTTTTTTTGGACTTTTTAAACTCACCGGATCGAGCCTCCATGAATTGGAACCAAACTCCGGTAATAAACGTGGCATTTTTACAGTTGCTGCTGACAGGCTGCTGTACTCTCCAGTGTAGATCACCCCAAACATAAAAAAAAACGTTTTATCTCATCAAAGACCGTCGGAGGTGCAGTTAACACAACAACTGAACCCGGAAAACAAGCTAGAGACCCCTCCCTCTGCTACCCCCTAGTGTACGTCATCAGACGGTCTTCAGTGGCCAGTGGGACCGTGACCAGCGGCCAAAAGGGGGCGGCAGGCGCGTTTCGAGTTGTGCAGTGGGTACCAGGCATCAGAGGGGACAGTTGAACCCGGAGGCCTCCACCTCTGTTTAATGATGGACGGTTTCTTTTCACAAAGATGGCCTCCTTTACTCCTCTCTCAAACCATCGTTCCTCTCTATCAAGGATGTGAACATCTTCATCCTTGAAAGAGTGACCGCTGGCCTGGAGATGAGTGTAGACTGCAGAGTCCTGACCTGATGATGTTGATCTTCTGTGCTGGGCCATCCTTTTGGCCAGTGGCTGTTTAGTTTCCCCGATATAAGACTGATCACAGCCCTCCTGACACTGAACAGCATACACAATATTACTCTGTTTGTGCCGGGGGACTGGATCTTTGGGATGAACCAGTCTTTGCCGTAATGTATTTTGGGGTTTAAAAGCCACTGGGACGTTGTGTTTAGAAAATAAACGTCTCAATGTCTCTGAAACTCCCGCAACATATGGAATGACCACTGGTCTGGGTCTGGGTTCCTTCTTTTCACCTGATGGTTGGCTGGAGTCCTGTTTGGCTTTCTTCTCTGCTTTCAGGAAGGCCTCCACATTGCTAATAAGAAAGTGGGATATTGTGAACCACTAATAAACGTTTTATTCCAAGTAATACTCTCAAATTTTATGACGTTGTTTATATAAAAATACTGGAAATAAAGCACTGAATAAAAGTCTTCCTTCTGAAATTCAGAACTTATTTAAGTTAAGAGAGAGTAAATATAATTTACAAGGTTTGTTAATATTTGATCAAGGTAAAGAGAAAAGTAATGTAAAATCAGATGTATTTCAGTTATCGGCGTGAAACTGTGGAATGAACTGAATGATGATCTCAAAGTGTGTGCTTTTTTGGTGAGCTTTAAAAGAACCTTAAAATGTAAAAAGCTTATACAGTTGTAGATGTATATAATATGTGTATTGTGTAACCGTGTATGTATGTAATGTGAGTGTGTGTATGTATTATATACATGCATATTATATGGTAAATGTCAGTATGTGTACTTGTATATGTATGTGGACTGTAGATATCTGTCATTATGTAGACTGCTGATTCTATGATAGGGTAGGCAAGCCTTGGCTTCAGCCTATTCCTTTTTGGGTAAATGGTCGATTTACCATTTTGTATCGTTTTCCTTTTTTTGGTAATGTTTTTAATTGACCAAAATAAAGTTGAGTTGAGAGTTGAGTTGAGAGTTTGTTGATTCTTACAAATTGATGGAGATGTGAAAGGTCACAGATGTGTTTCAATTAATATTCTGGTTTTCTTGTCTTTTGAAATTTTGTTCTGGTAAAGTAGTTGTGTTTATTTTAATGTGATTTTTATGGTTAATATTTTTAGAGTTGATTTGTGGTTTATTTGATTTGAACCGTGGGTGAGTTGGTACTGTTTCAATGGGGTTTTGGGTGGGTAACAGAGAAGCAGCAGAGAGGTGTGGAAGACTACATCTCTGCTTCTTGGATCAATTTCTAGACTGGACCGTTAATTGTCAACAACCCGGATGTCCAACTGAATCAGCTAAGTTTTTAGAGAGAAGTGCTCCTCCATTTAAGGTGGGATGGATTCCATCTCTCCGCATTAGACCGGGTTTTCCCAAAAATGCATTCCAGTTGTCTACAAATCCTACGTTGATTTCAGAGCACCACCTGGACACCTAGCAGTTGAATGCCGACATATGGCTAAACATGTCATTGCTGGACTGCAGGTTATGGAGGGGGCCAGAGAAAACTACATAGGATACAAGACAGACATATTTTTGCGAAGTTACACACTGAAGCAACGTTAATTTTATTGATCTCTGATTTGCGTAGTCGAGTGTCATTTTCAACAACATGAATAATGATTTTACTGTAATTCGCTTTAGCTTTAGCCAGTAGGTTGAGATGGGTGCCAGTATCTGATTTTGCTGAGAATTAAGAAGAGTAGCTGCCATGAATTGCAAACAATTGCTAGAAAATATGCTTGTTTTTATTTGTGGTCACGCTGAATGTGTCCTTTGCTGTTTTGTGCATGTGCCACCACGTGTTGTTCTGTCTTGTAAGCTCTCCTTCCCGTATCATATTTGAAGTTCACAAAAAATCTTTAGTTTAACTTCATCACGATTACATCTTGAGAAAAATATTTACCATGCTCATATTTATGTATGTGTAATTCATATAATCCAATTATCAGCGACCTTAAAAGACAAATGTGGGTCATACTATGTAACATGAAGATGTATGGTCTCCTCTGTTTAACATTTCTGAATGATTCCTTCCCTCTTGCTGGCCACCTTCACACTTAAATCCTTGTTTCTAAATTTTTCATTTCCAACTTTGACCAGTTCTTTTAGCTGATGTTTCATTTCCTCACATTGTTGTCTTGTTCATGTAGGTCATTGAAACAGATGACAACTTTGAGCCACTCAGTCAAGGCTACAACTATCTAGTGGACTTTGTGGATCTGTCGTTCCCCAACACAAGGCCTGACAGAGAGCACTACTACGTGGAGGTGAGTTACATCAAACTCATTCAGAGACTAGATCTTCATATAAATGTATTATGGACTAAAAATTAATTGTGATGGATTGGATTAAAGAGTAATTGTTATTGACCAAAGCAAAAGGGCAATGATGTTTTTGCCTGTTTGTGTGTTTGTTTGTAGTGTTAACCAAATATCTCATGACGATGAATTTAATGAAATTCTTAGCAAGTAATCATTTGGGTTTACATCTGCAGCTCATTAGCTTTTGGAATTGGTCCAATTTAAGTTGGTAGCAGCAGATATGTCTTACGCTTTCAATTTTCCAGAAATGCTGATAGTTTAGTGGGCTGGTAAATGAGAGTTATTTACAAAGCATACTTCAATCACTAACTGATTATGTAAAATCTTTTTTTTTTTTTTTGCATGAATCATTGGTGTCACCACTACCTAAATATGAGTTGGTTTAAGGGTTGCTTAAACTGCACATAACTCTCTTCCTTCTCATTGGGGATGGCCTGATGGCGGCCACCCCACAGTGAGGTCATCTAGGGCAGAGGTCTAGAGATATAGAGATATTTTGGATCAAAATGGCTGCCACAGCTACCTTTGAAACCCTATTAGATAGATAGGTAGATGTCATTAAGATTGTGATTCCCCCTGTAGTTGAACACACTCTATGGATGGAAGCATATACAGGTAGTCCCCGAATTACGAGCGCTCTGATCTGCGAGGTCCCAGACTTACGAGCTGCGAATTTTTGGAAAAAACGAAAAAAATACTGAGTTTTCATGTGTTTTTTCACTACAGTTAGCAAGTTAAGCATATAAACACACGTTTCCGATCATTTTTATGCACTCAAAAGTAGTTTTTAGATGAAAATAGAGTGTTTTTAGGTGCGCTGGCGAAAACCGTTCCAATTTACGAGCGGACTTCCGGGTTTACGAAGGAAATGGCGGCCGTTCCAAATTACGAGATTTCCGGTTTACGAGCGCCCCCTTGTGACGGATCTCGCTCGTAAATCGGGGAATACCTATATAATGTAAAGAGTATTGGTCCAAGCACTGAGCCCTGAGGAACTCCATGACTAACTTTGGTATATGAATAAGATTTATTATTCACATTTACAAACTGGAATCTATCAAGTAGATATGATTTAAACAATTTTAGAGCTGTTTCTGTAATCTCAATATCGTATTCAAGCCTCTGTAGTAAAATATTGTGATCAACTGTAACAAATGCAGCACTGAGGTCTAACAGGACCAGTATAGACACTGGTCCATTGTCAACTACAAGAACAAGAACCACACATCTCATTTAGTAGCTGGGTGTTGACCCGTTACTGTATTTTAATAGTATTTATTAATGTGTTTCTTAGTATTTTAATAATAATTTTTTTCTCTGTTTTTAATATTTTGCTGCATGCTTTGGTATTTCTTGCTGTTGTTGTTGTTTTTTGTCGAGTCGGGGCAGTTCTTCTGTCCTAAGCATTTCATTGCATTGTTGGCCTTGTGGGGGTTTTGCATAGACAAATAAACCTAACCTGAACTTGTTTGTTTCTGCTGTACATCACTTTGGTTGGCCTTGTTGCTGTTTTAAGTCAGAGTCAGAGAGTCAGAGTCAGAGTACTTTTATTAACATTGCACAAGTTTGCACCAGTACAGCGTGAATATGTACGCACGGTCATCCTGAAGGGGGCGAGTGTGTGAAGCTGCTGCTATCAGACCACATGAGACATCATATCACATTATGTTCTTCAGCGCGGCCTCTCCCATCCGTATCGGGATGAAGGTCAAAGGTGTGAAAACAAGGAAAGAACCATGAGGGTCACAGCGTTGGTATTAAAAAAAGATGTATCACATTTTGTCTTTCATGACACCATATGAGACAGAAAAAACTATACCAGAAGCACATTTAAGACAATCACATGTTGCATTTTGAGACTGAGGCAGTGAGATTTCTGTCCATGAGACATTCCAGATAGCAAACAGTTCTGAGATGTAACCAGCCGGCCTCCGATAACGCTCATAGAAAAGTTCTCCGGGGGGGGGGGGGTAGCGGTAGGTGCAGCTGTTTGCCTCAGTAAAACACGTCTCAGGAGAAATTTGATATCCAGCCTTTTCCAAGGCTGTTTAGGGTAAGTCAGATAAGGATTACAAATATTTTTCACTTCAGGCAGACAGTATAATTTCCTTCAGCCTTGAGTCCTGCTGGGCAACTCTGATATGGTCCAATTCGGGACTTTTTCCACTGATCCAAGCTGTGGCCCTTAGATGTTGACCAACAGCGTCCAGAGTCCCAATCCGAGCGGATGATCTGCGATCCTCAGAGATCGTGTTCACCTTCCGGATTAGCTCGTAAACAGCTGATTTCCGAGGTCACGGCGCAGATCAGATCGGGTGCTCCAGCATTAGGTCCTGCTGAATCTCTCCCTCATTTGCCGATAGGCCAGTGCTCCACAAAACGCCAAAAAAAGCAAAGCGCTGCCATCGTAATCCAATTTAATCCAGATTCTTCACATTCCCTCAGAGCACACAGAGAGCGAGACGCTCACCATTCCATCGAATCCATGGCGTATCCTCTCGTTTCGTCTGCGGGGATGGGCCGGCTCCCCCGTGCCTTGCCTTTTGTTGAAATCTTTCAGTAGAGTTGATTGCCCATACCACCCAATCCATCTTAATCTTTGTTCGAGGTGCTTCATGAGAAGCTGCAGACAAGACAAGAAGCAACAGCAGGGAGGGAGGGGAAGGACGGGGGAAGGAAAAGACAGAAGCGACTGCCTCCTTCAGCTGCCAGAACAGAAATAGCGCAAACCGTTGCAGAGTTATGGTAATGCAAAGTTAGCTGTGGAAAACGTGTCGCCGGCTACTGCTGGAGGGTGGAGGAGGAGGGGGAGGCTGAGGCCCGCAGAGAGCAGTCTCACCTGCTGAAACACGCTCCTCCGCGAGCACCTCCAGATAATCCGGGAGCTTGAAATGATGTCATTTTATTGGGAGGGGGGTTATATTGACTGGATCAAATTATTGAGGGGGTTATAACCCCCCATCCCCCGTGTAAATTACGCGGGTGTCTGACAGATAGAACATGTCTATGAATATAGCTGGTTCTGAATCCTCCATGTAACGTCCGCGGAGACTCAATAACCACACTGTGTCGCTTCGTTGCACCAAACTTTACTGAACCAAAACTCCCCCCACCCTCACATTTACCCATGCCGTAAAGCATGGCACAGTAACATGTCACAAACAGTGTACAACATTACAGGTCCAACAAACGCACCGAACACTGTAGTTTCTGAACATAACATTTTCCCTCCTTCACCCCCTTGAAAACATAATACTTTGCAAAGATTAACAGATTAAACTGGACTCAATAAAAATGGACTAACAGATTGTCAGTAACACAATTACCCTGTCACATGGTCCCCAAGCCAGACAGGTGGACCCTCAGTCTCTGGGGCCGTGCTGGCTGTTGAGTGGAGTCGGGTAGAGCTGGTGGAGTATCCCTCACCCGATTAGTCATTGGCCTAGGCTGCCAATCCAGCGACGTTGCCGGGGGCAACGGTGATGCAGATGCTGGTGGTGCGATGACCCTGTGCAGACGGTTTGCGTGCCAACGACTCCCATTTTCCAGTCTGTATGTGGCCGGCCCCAATTGCTTAATCACCCGCAAGGGCTCTGACCAGAATGATTTCAGTTTATTTCACTGATGAAGCAATTTGATCCTGACCCAATCCCCTGCAGCCAGTAAGGGGGTCCGCACTCTGTGCGTGGCATCAAACTTGTCTTTCATCTGGGCCTGCAAACCCTTCACCTCGGCTCTGGCTTTCTGGAGCTCTGCTCATCCAAGTAGCAGGTGCAGTTCGTTTTTGGGCTGGTCCCTTCCATGTACAAGGTAACTGGGTGCAGGTTGGTTTAGAATGTATTTCCAGCATGGTTGCAGCCACCTCCTTGTCTGCAAAAACAATCACAAACACAATATACAACCATATTGTGTGTGTCATTATGGAATTCACATGCAAAATATATTGTTTGTAATATGCTTCTTGAGAATAGGGACAAAATGGTTTTAAATTTCTTCCACCAAAAATGTTATTTATTCCTAAAGTTATGTATTCATACATAACAAATAATGTTTTGGGAAGGTAAATCTGTTAAGGTGCAGGCTCCCAGCTGCAACATTTTCTTTTAAATTACATTTTTACTGGATCTGACAGAGAACTTTGTCAACACCATCAGACAAAAATAAATAAGTATAAAATTATTTTTTAATGAACTTATGACTGATATTTTTATTCTCTGTGGTACCTTAATTCTTTTAATTATAACAATGTTTTTTAAATTAATCATACCACAATCTAAACATTTATTTAGTCTGTATTTAATTACTCCAGTTCACTTGATACAAAAAACAATTTTGAAAGTAATCACCACAATGAACAGTGTCATTTATTAGTAAAAAAAACATATGCACCAAATAGATGAATTCAGACAATTTACAAACAAGTGCCTATCAAGAAACAAAATAAATATTATTTTAAACAAAATGCAACATAAACTACATCTGACAGAGTTGACGGCACATGACGGTGTTGACACAGAACTGACGGTGGTGACAAACTAGTAAGTAAAAAGAAAACATTGAACTTGAAATGACATTTAAGTAGAATAAAATGCTGAAATGTTGTAGAATGTGAAGACATGAAGAAAAAAAAAGTGAAATAACCATATTTAGCTTTCAAGGAACATCAACATTTTTGAGAATATACCTTTCTCACTGAAGTCATCAACCAGGACGATTTTCAATCAAAATGTAGAAGATGAATGTAAACAAAAATATACAAGGCATAACTCTTTGAAATATATTGTGAACTATTTCATATCTTTCTAAATTGCTGAAAAGTCAGTATATTTAATCCCCAGGCAATAGACGTGTCACATATTCTCCTTCAATAAAGTCCATAACAGCTGGTGATATGCGGTATACACCCCTGGTGCTGCTCGTGCGGACTGGTGAAGATGGTTTTCCCAGCCTAACTAGGACATCTGAAAATGGCACAAAGCAGACATCCCGACGACCTTGTTTTTTCTTGAAGCTAAGAGTTGGTCCATGAGGATGAAAAAATTCCACTTGTACATCTTCGTGCTCTTTGTCAATTTGTAAGGCTTTAGCCAGCCACCACTTCCCATCATACATCACAACAAGCCAGTCTTCACTTTGGACATCACCAGGGCCTATCGTGGTCGTTGTTCCTTCAGGTGTCTTGCTAGGCTCCTTCTCCATTTCCTCCATCAGCATTTCCAGAGGATTCTGAACTTTATGACGGACTTTTTTGCCAGTTCTCAAGAATCACTAATATTTAAGATTTTCACACATTTTACGTCTGATAAAGTGTAAACTGTATAAACAGCGTGTCAAAAGTGCAATAGTAAATACGTTATCAAAGATAATTAAATTTTCCCAGGAAAGCTAAAAAATGTATCTCTTGGGATAGTGGTTGACCTTTTATGGACATCTGGGCCCTGTGTTGTGTCACCAAAAGAGTGAATGGTTGGACTGAAGCACTTGCAAATCTGTGACTCCCCGCAAAAACATGAAAGAACCCTGCAATGGATGACATTCCCCTGAGCTAGCACTTGGTGAATGTTTCTTGTTCCTGGGATTGATTTCAGGGTTTGCAGGAGGAGAGAGTCATAAGACTGAAAATCATCATTTGTCACAAATTGCAGCTTGACACCACTTAAGCTGTTGGACACCATGTCAAAGAATAATTTGCCATCTATGATATCCTGGCCTCTTAGCACAATACTGTCAGCACATCTCTTCACCGTCGCCCCAATGCCATCTGGAGCACCCTTGCCATGTGATGTTGGGAAGAAATTCCATGTAGCTTTCTCAAATCCCAGACGTTGCGGGACAACACAGAGGAGAAAGAAGTTCTTTTTATTTTTATATTGTTTGCTTGGACCATCAGACCAAAAGTGGACAGTGTTTATAAGTCAAAGTCAAAAGTCAAAGTCAACTTTATTGTCAGATCTGCAATATGTACAGTGCAGGACATACACAGGACCGAAATTGCGTTTCTCTCAGTCCCTCGGTGCAACAGTAAACATCTAAACATTGAAACACTGAAACATATAATAATAGACATAAGCATAAAATAGTAAAACTAACACTGTCCTGAGTTTTTTGCATAGTGGTATAAGAGTATGAAAATTTACACCAACTCTAAAACTAAAACATTAAACATTTAATGAACATAATATTGTCCTGAGTTTTTGCATACTAGTATAAAAAAAGAGTATAAAAAGTATAACTAAAATAAACTAAAGGTTTCTAGCATTGACATTTGCAAAGTGGCAAAGCAGCGTATGAGTCAATGTACACAGTATATGTATGAGGTAGTAGTTGATGTTGTTGTAGAGGCAAAAAGTGGCATATGCAGTAAGGCACATTGGGCATCCCTAAATAAGACCGTTCAGAGCACACTGTATATGTACCAGCAGTGGTGTAGATATTAGAGTAGTGTAAATAAATGTAAACAGTAGTAATTACATGTAAGCAGTAGTAATAAAAGTAAACAGTATTAATAAATGTAAACAGAGAATGTAAACAGTATTATGATTATAGGCAGTGATGTAATACAGACATTAGTGCAAGTATGAGAAGTAGTGCAAACTGTATGAGCACATGACCGAGAGTTTAGTGAATAACCCGTTTGATGACACAGAGTCTAGTGTTAAAAACTTTGTGTTGAGTGATAATATGTGAGAAAGTTTTAGTGTTAAGGCAGTTCAAATGGGAGGGGAGGCAGAGCAGGCAGAGTGTTTAGCATTCTGACTGCCTGATGAACAGAGCTGTCTCTCAGTCTGCTGGTTCGAGCCTGGAGACTCCTCAGTCTCCTCCCTGATGGCAGCAGTCTGAAGCAGCTGTGTAGTGGGTGTGTGGGATCACCTGCCATGCGGTGGGCTTTCCGAGTGAGGCGTTTGCTGTGTAAGTCCTGCAGTGAGGGCAAGGAGGTGCCCACGATCTTCTCAGCTGCTCTCACAATGCGCTGGAGGCTCTTGCGGCATGATGCAGTACATGCACCAAACCACACAGTGATGCAGCTGGTCAGGACACTTTCTATGGCACCTCTGTAGAAGGTGCTCATGATGGGGGTTGAAGCTCCAGCCCTTTTCAGCTTGCGGAGAAAGTAGAGACGCTGGTGAGCCTTCTTGGCCAGTGCTGCAGTGTTCCTGCTCCAGGACAGGTCCTTTGAGACGTGCACTCCCAGGAACTTGGTGCTGTCTACTCTCTCCACTGCGGTGCTGTTGATGGTCAGAGGGGCATGTTGGGCATCCCTCTTCCTGAAGTCCACAACAATCTCCTTTGTCTTCTCCACGTTGAGAGTGAGATTGTTGTGTCCGCACCACAAGGCCAGGCGGCTCACCTCGTTCCTGTAGTCCGTCTCATCGTTGTTGCTGATGAGACCTACCACTGTTGTGTCGTCCGCAAACTTGATGAAGTGGTTGGAGCTGTACGATGGTGTGCAGTCGTGGAATATCTGATGTGGATATCCGATGTGAATATCTGTGAGGATTTGATCCATATAGGTCCAGATGGCTGCAGCATCCTGACGCTTTGACTCTGAGATTGTGCAGAATCCTGCTTTTTGTTGCCCAGTGTAGAACATGCCTGTGTGAAGTGTGATCTGCGGGAGATTTTGTCCATAGTGACAGGATTGTACTTCTGAGCTGTATTTACATTTCCAGGCCTCGGAAAAGTCAACATGAACAATGGCTGTATTTTCATCACAATTTGCTATCATATTCCGATACTCCTTGGTTTGATTTCGAACCAAGTGGACATGAGTGGTTGTCTCATTTTTTAATTTGTCTTGGTAGAGATGCATAAGCTCTGACAAGGTGCCAGTGTATTCCTGCAGTTTGGTGTGAAAGTGAGTTCCAACTTCTGTTTGCTCCTCTACGCGTTTCCACTGTGACCATTTTACTGGTGTTGTCCCTTTTTCTGGAGAAAGCCTTGAGCATTTGTTTAAACAGCGGGAGCAAGCACGCAAAAGACAAGACTCACTTGCTGGAGAACAACAGATAAGTTTGAAACTCTCTTCAAGGTTGCTGGTTGCCACAGCATTGAATGATTTCAAGACCTCAAGCATCAACATGGCATTCTCATGGTACTGACACAGACAGGTTTTTCGATCTGAGGCTCTGATAGGTGTGATATGGAAAGGACGCAAGGCACAGAATGATGAGTAACTAAGCTTAATATTTGGGTTTTGTTGGAGAAATACACCATGAAGGTTTTGCATTGTGTTAGTTAGAATCATTCTTTGACGTTTTACTTTATTTCTGGTGATGGTGTCTTGCTTGTCAGTCGTCATCCTTGAATTGTTTTCCAAAAACATGTGCACACTCCAGGAGATGCGCTGGAGAAAACTAGGCTTCCTTTGTTTTGGCATTTTTTCCCTCAATGTTTTGTAAGTCAAGCCAAACTCTTGAACCCGATGAAGTAGCCGATATTTCTTGAGAATTCTACCAGACAAAGAAAGTTGTGCGTGCTTTGCTACGAGTCTGCTTCTTCTGGGAGTATGATGGGCATTGCTTTTCAACTCTGCAGTCAAGGCATGGTGGAAAACTAATGATCTTTTGATTAATGGATTACTTAGTTTGCTCCCTTGAAGCAACTTTTTAGTCTTAGTCTGAGGTGAGTCTTGTGTTTCTTTCTTTTTACGTCTGTCTTTTTCTTTTATGCGTACAAGTCGCTTTTTTAGAGTGCTTCTCTCTTTTGATAACTTGTGAATTTTGTCTTTTAGTTCTTTGACCTGTCTTGAATGCCTTTTCCTCATTCTAGATCTTTCCCTTTCCCCTGCTGCACGCTGCCTACTGCTCCTTGGTTCTTCAAAATTTAAATCTACAGGACTCTTCGGTGGGGTATCTACACTTTTCTGGCCTTCCTTTGCTCTTTTTCTGCGTTCTCTTGACTCCTTTTGTTTTTGCTTCCAAAGTCTTCTCTTAAGTCTCTTATCTCTTTGACC
>JBBPBX010053958.1:0-23656 GCA_038048925.1 Garcialebias charrua
AGTGGCGCATGGACTTCATTTATAAGTAAAAGTAAGACTAAAATATTTTTTTTCTCCAAATTAAATGTGCTTTTTTGTGTGCTACAGTTTGTATTAAGTCAGAGGTCAGAGAATCTTTATTGTCATTGGCACAACATGTGGTACATATGATGAAACGAGATAATACACAGGGTCCCAGTTATATCCAACAATAAAATGTAAAAGAAGAACAGTAATAACATCTAAGATATGAACTAAGAAAAACATCAACTAACAAAACACTAAGCACTAATATCATAGAAAAAACACTCCAAACAGCAGCACGAACATGAGTCTGTATGAGCAGATGGGCACGAATGAACACAGCAACATGAAACAGATCAGCAGCAACATTATGTGATATTTGACAGTGATTATTCTGGTTAGATATTCATGAGTCTAACAGCCTCAGGGTAGAAGCTGTTCCTCAGTCTAGTGGTTCTACACTTGATGCTCCTCAACCTCTGTCCTGAGGGGAGTGGGGCAAAAAGTGTGTGCTGGGTGAGTGGGGTCTTTCATGATGCAGGTGGCCCTCTTCCTGCATCTGGAGGTGTAGATGTCTGTGATAGTGGGGAGACTGACTCCAACATCTTCTGTGCAGCCTCCATGCCACATGTTGATGCTGGAGCACAGGATGCTCTCCACTGCACACCTGTAGAAGGAGGTGAGGACTGAGCTTCTCAGACCAGCTCGTCTCAGCCGTCTGAGGAAGTAGAGTCTCTGATGAGCTTTGTTGATCAGGCTGGTGGTGTTGTTGCTCCAGCTGATGTAGTCATTCATTGTGTACACCCAAGTAGTTGTAGCTGGAGACCACTTCCACTGCAGATCCTCTTATGTTCAGTGTGGTGTGGGTTTGTGTTGTTGTTTGTTGTTAGCTGGACTCATCATTGTTTGTTTATGTGTAAAGGTTGCTGATATGAAATTTTAAACACAACCCGTTAACTGCTTCCAATCAAATGGCGAATAAACTACTCTGTAGGGTTCATGCATATAAGATCTGACTGTGATGAAGTCAGTGTGCCTCACCAGCCATGAACCTCACCGCACGTCACTTATTCTGTTTATGTGTTTGCTATGTGCTATACTTCACTTGTTCTTGAATTTGAGTTGCTTGTTTGAAACAAGCCCTCCGTACGTACCTCAAGAGGGTTCTGTAACAGGAAGCTCGTCATCGTTCGTGCGTGTTCTCAAACGAGCATGGCCAGGCCAATTACCATCAGCAGACATCCGGTGAGTCAGAGCGCTGCTGGCTGGCCGTGTTTGTCTGCATCTCCACCAAGGCCGAAATATTTTCTACTTCTATTTTCAACTTCCATCACGTCCAGGACAACTTTCAGAAGATGATTCAGATTCAGATTCAGTTGTAGTGTTGAGGGAGCAGCTACAACTAGAGAAATTACATTCTGCTGAAACGCTGCATGAACGCTGAACCTGAATGACAGCTGATATTAGTTTAGGAAGCTAAAACTGACATGTTAAATCTCAAAGAAAATTAAAATAGCTAAAAGGAGCAACATAAAAAAAGCCAAAAGTAACCAAATGTTATATAAAAGTAGCACAAAGTATGTTAGCTATAAAATAAAGGCAGCCAAAAGAGTCTATCTAAAAGTGTTATCTATAAGTTAAAAGTAGCAAAATACCAGCTAAAAGCATTAAAAGGTTACCTAGAAGCAGTGGTGGGCAGATGAACGCTGGGTAGCGCTAAAGCGCTAATCCGCTTACAGTGGACCTAAACTTTTTGTCAGCGTTTTTGTGAATTGACTAACTTTTATAATTCATAAGCGGATTTGTGCTATTTTTATTTAAAATGCAGTACCGCTAATAACTAATTATCTATCAGTAAAAACCAATAAACTTATTTACAAGCTCTTATGCTGCTTGTTTTACCTTTTTCCCCACCGTAAACAGCAGAAAGGAGGAAGGGTGTGAGGGGAAGGGGGGCAGAGCTGAGAACAGACCATGTAGGTAAATGCCTGGGGGTCCCATTTCAGCAGTGGCCCCGGCCCCGCCTCGCCCCGTGCAGTCACCTACATAACTAACATTGATCCTGCTTGTTAATGTACATTTAACATAAAAATAATTATAGTTACGATGAAAACGATCATTAAATACGCAATAAAAAAAACGGTCGATTTCTTTATCCCCCTACTAAAAATGGACTATTCCATCTTGACATCTTCCGGGTCAGTCGTGAACTCGAGGGCTAGTTCTGTGGCTAGCTGGTTGTGCTGGGTACTTGGATAAATCCGCAGACAACCCCGCTGTTTCAAGCCAAATTAACGCGGCCGGAGGAGTTTATTGAGGGTTTTGTGTCGACCATTTGACGGTGAGTCGTTATTTTTATGTATTTTAGTTACTTTTCATTAAATCTGTTGACTACCTATAGACGCTAACGCTGTGTCTGCCTGTTGGTTGTGCTGGGTTACTAATGGATAAATCCGTAGAGAACCCCGCTGTTTCAAGCCAAATTAACGTGGCCGGATGATTTTATTGTGTGTTTTGTGTCGACCATTCGACGGCGAGTCGTTAGTTTCATGTATTTGGGTTACTTTTATGTATAAATGCGGTGGCGACACACCCGTGTATTTGAGATTTAAACGTGGTTTTAGGGATTAAAAGATCATTCTATTTTTTGTTAATTTCGTGGCCGAATAGAATATATGTACGTAAAGTATTAAATAAATCCTTTGATTTTTGTAATTTCATCCTTTTAGGATCATTTTTGTTACTTTTCAGTTGGCAGTGTAGTGCAAATATTGATAACGCTGCCGGCTATATATAAATATATATATATATAATATAGAAATATATAAATAGCGGATTAGATTAGCTTCCCCTAATTTTCACAAGACATTTGTGCTTTTGAAATTGTGGACCTAAAAAAATTAATAAGCGTTTTAGAAATTGTGGAACTAATTTTTTAATTAGCGGTGCCCAGCTTTGCCTAGAAGCTAAAACTAACAAAAGGCAAGCTAAAAATAGCAAAAGACCAGCTAGAAGCTTAAAGTAGCATAGGAAGACAAAAACAGAGCCAGTTTGCTGAAGCAGATTTTAAAGAGAACAATATTTTTCTAAAGAGAAGATTTTTGGGACTTTTGTTGCCTTTCAGCGAGAAATGGTTGTTTGGTGTGAGTGAGACAGGTCCCTCTTGTAAATGAGTCCCCGTGACTCAACGAGGCTAGCCTGTATAAATAAAGGTTGAATGAATGAATGAAAAAAGTCGCTGGTTCAAATCCCAGCCGCTGGCCTTTCTGGGTGGAGTTTGCATGTTCTCTCCATGAATGCGTGGATTTTCTCCGGGCACTCCGGTTTCCTCCCACAGACCAAAAACATGTATGTTAGACTGATTGGTAACTCTAAATTATCTCTAGATGTGAGTGGGAGAGTGAATGGTTGTTTGTCTCGTTTGTCTCTGTGTGTCCCTGTCCAGGTGTCCCCCGTCTCTCTCACAGTGATTGACCCCCGCAACCCGAAAAGGAAGTAAGCCGGTAAAGATAATGGATGGATGGAAGATATTTGTAAATAAAGGCAAATATTTTATAAAATATAAGTTACAAAAACACAAAAGTCACAGCATCCAGCTCCTGTTTGAGATTTTGAACTACGTGAATTACTAAATGAGCACAAAGTATGCAAGAAAAGTAAGTAGTACTTAGTCAGCAGCATTCACACTACTAAACATTCAGTTCAGAGCCAGTTCACAAAGACCTTTGGACCTACCTATGAACAGCAAGGTGAAGATGATGATGAGCTGGTACACTCCATGGCCCAGGATGTTCTTCATCATGGTCAGTGAGATGAGCGGGTTGTTCCGGCCGTAGGGCTTTCTTAGTAGGAGGGCTTCAGTTGGGGGCTCAGTGGCCAGGGCAAGTGAAGCAAACGTGTCCATGATCAGATTCACCCAAAGCATCTGGACCGCCTTCAGAGGAGAATCCTGCAGAGACATCATCAACCAGAGCCTTGGGTCAGAAGACATGGTCGATCAGTGGTAAAATCTCTAATATTTAGCTTTTTTACCTAAAAGTTATGAAGTTTTTGTTGTTTTATAATGTGCATAACTTAATTTTTGGTCAAATTTAATGTCAGTAAATCCATTTAAAAATCACCATCACAGATTCACAAAAATCCCTGGTCTCTCAAAGATCTGCTCTACAGCTTACAGTTTTGCTCCAGCGTTTGTGTGACCACAGTTAGAAACCCCCAGAAGTTTTTGTGGAAGACGTGGTGTCGTTTCAGCTCTAAGCCATCAACAGATGAATTAAGACCAGCGTTGTATTCTGTAGGACGGTTTTCATCGGACGCTTCTGTCACTCCTTGGTTTAATTACGGTATTAAACTGCTGCTCGTGCTGATGTTACATGTTAAGGTATCACTGCAGATGTTAAATGTGTGTCCTTGTAGCTCCTCTCCAGCCCAGCTTGGCATTTGCGAACTAATTAATCCAGGACGTTCTGAGAAGTACTGGTCAAACCCAGTTTGTTTTTCTAACTGTGGATTATTCCACTTCTGTGAAACAGGGCCCTGACATTAGGCTCCTTTATAAAACCGTTCTGTGAAACGGCTGCACAGACCAGCATGTCTTCCTCCTCCCTCTGGTCGTTCATAAATCACAGATTTCCGCTCAGACGTGAGCTTTCAGACATGAAGTGGGAAGTGTGGAATCATTAGAGGCGTGCAGCAGAACTCAGCTGAGATGTGTGAAGTGCGTCTCCTTCATGTCAATAACAAAACACGACAAATTAACTCACTTTAGAGATTCACTTTGCGGTTAACTATTTTGTGATTACACCAACAACAAAGTTGCTGTGCGTCATCAACAGTATCCTCTCTGTAATTAATCTGTTGTTGCTTAATCGGGCGAGCGGGCAGTCGCACATTTAAGTAATCAGTTCATTGCATTACTGAGCCGCAGCACAGCAGCTTTCTTTTTCACGTCATGGCCGGACCGACTCTGTTACTACCTCGCTTAACAGCACAGAGGCACACCAGAGGTGGAGTGTCGTCAACCACCCTCGCCTCCTCGGTTTATCCAAAAGTCACACCGCAGCTTCCAGAACATGTCTCGATCCCGGACTGTGTCTGGTGAAAGAGCCTCTAGTTCAGGGGTCTGCAACCTTTACGATCAAAAGAGCCATTTCTGCCCTTTCGTTCAATAAATTAAACGTGTCAAGAGCCGCAATACCTGCTACAACTGTCATCATCAACTGGTGGCCCGTGGGCCATTTTAAGTTTGCTAGAGGGGCTTTTCTGGCCAGTAGGTGTGAAATTATAAAACTAAAAACATCTAATGATTGTTAACATTTATTGATATTTTTACATTTTGAGACAAAAGAAAATATTGGATTCCATCCATCTTCCATTCATCTGTCCAACGTCTTGTATTGTCTTGTATTTTGCCAATAAAAAAAAAAAAAACTAAAACAGTGAACTGTGCAGACAAATGTGCTTTTTATAAAATTGTGGAGTACCTTATTTTTTGGACTATAAGGCACATTTAAAATCCTTTAATTTTCTCAAAAATTGACAGTGAGCCTTATAATCCAGTGAGTCTTCTGTATTAATTCTGGTTGTGCTTACTGACCTCAAACCGATTGTATGTGGTTATTATGAATGAGTTGGATAAAGTTTGACTTATTATTTGACCATTTTGTTTTGATAATGCGCCTTATACTGTAGTCCAAAAAATATGGTAATTGTGTATCCTACTTTGAAGAATAAAGCATAAAGTTAAAGTGAGTATAATTTACTTTGTGTATTAGTACTGTATCCACATATTTGCAAAGGAGTTGACAGGAAAACTGTTAAACTAGTCATTTTTTGTGGGTACAACATCCTATAAAATGCAGTTTTATGTTAGTTTTGGTCAAAGCTTGAAAGAGCCGCTGCAGAGGGACCAAAGAGCCGCATGTGGCTCCAGAGCCGCAGGGTGCAGACCCTTGCTCTAGAGTCTAGACGATTCTTCCTCGTCCCTGTCAAGGCTCCTCAGTTAGCTCTATTAGCTGCCAGCTCCTTGTGTTCCCTGTTATTTAACTGCAGAACTTCACCTGGACACAATTCTGACCTGTGAGTGTAAATATGCAATGCAGATATGTTCCTGTTTCTGATTTTCTACATATATTAACCTACCTACATATATATATACCATACCTTATAATGTTTTGATACTTTGATTTTTGTTTTAATTGGATTTTTTTTTAAATCTGTATTTCTCTCTTATGTTTGTCTATTGTTGATTGTTTAAGGAAATTTCTACTGTTACTGTTGTCATCATTCTTTGTTTGTAGCAGGTCGCTCTTGTAAATGAGTCCTCGAGGCTCAATGAGATTAACCTGACGAAATAAAGGTTGAATGAAATGAAAAAATATGTTCAGATTTCACCTGCATCTCTTTCCACCTTGCAAACACTCTCATTCGACTACAAAGTACGGTGTGCAAAAAATACTTTAGTTCTTCAACACATATTTCTACAGGTTGATGATGTAACTGAAAACATGTGAACCTCTTGAAATGGCACGGTGCTGCTGCTTACATAAGCTTGTTCTAAAAATGCAGTAAAAGCAATTTAGCAGTTCCTTGTCTTAGCCGATGTGAAGTGAGCGATGCTTTCAGAAGTGACATTTGTGTGTCTGCAGTATACTTATGTGTGCGTGTACAGGAGTGCACAAGTGTCAGCATGCATGTGCATGTGTTCACCTGAGTGATGCATGCCCCGGTGAAGGCCACGATGACAGCCACTACGTTGACCGTGAGCTGGAACTGCAGGAACTTGGAGATGCTATCGTAAACATTTCGTCCCCACATCACCGCCTTGACAATGCTGCTGAAGTTGTCATCAGTCAGGATGATGTCGGACGCCTCTTTAGCCACGTCTGTCCCCGCAATACCCTGGCAGAGATTGAGACAGAGTGAGAGACGACTCACGACATGATTCATGTGAGCGTTCAAGCATCCAAATCACTTGGGAGGGCGACTGGCTCAATATCACGTTGTTCTGCCTCTGAGGGCTACCGCTTGGTGTGAGTAAGAACAAAGTTTAAACTATCCAGAACACTTTTATTTATAGATAAAGCTGACATTTTCACTCTGCAAAAGTTGGGACGCTGTGTAAACACCAGAAACCCAGAAAGCAATGATCTGTAAATCATACAGCCATATATGATCAACAATAAACATAATAACAAATGTTTAAACTAAAACTAAAAATAAATGTTTTAAATAAAGATCGTTTTGAAGTTTATGACAGCAAAACGTCTCTAAAAAGTTGCTCCAGGTCCATGTTTCTCTTCATGAGGCTTTCCCTCTTCTTTTAACAACAACCTGTAAACGTCCAGCACCAGAGGAGAACCTGGAGGACCTGAAGAAACCGGTTGTTGACCCGAGGGGGGGGTGTTGGTTCGGGAAATGGGAAACCCTGATGTTCTGTGGAGTTTGAACTTAGGCACAGACACGAGGAACTCGAGGGTTAAAAAAAAAAAATTATAGAAATTTTATTTATTTAAATAACCACAGCCAAAAAGCTGACGTGGCAGCAAACTTACAAAAATAGCGAACTGGGGGAGACACGGGGGTACAGAGCATGACTGGCAGAGGAAGCACAATCCATAAATGACAAGGCAATTAAAGGGACATTAACGAGTAGGGCTGAACGATTTTGGAAAATAATCTAATTGCAATTTTTTACTATAAATTGCAATTGCGATTTAAAACGTGATTCTTTTTTAATATCTTCTCAAGTATTTTTCAACAAACAGAAGCAATAAATCAATCTGTTTTATAATAAACAATGTCAGATTTATTTAAAGCAGAGATTACAATAAAGCAAACAAATCTATGCCTTTTCTTTTCACCATTTCTATTTTTTCTTGTTTCATAAACATAATAGTAAACATGTTAAGTGAACTTCCTAACTACTGTCTGAACTTCACATGACAGTTAATAAATAAATATAAAAAATTAGATATAAAAAATTACTGTTTGAAGTTCAAACAGTTTGGTCAGTGATCCCTGTCGGCTGATACTTTGCTTACTTGAAGTTGAAGCACTGGTTGTTGTCATTCTAGCCATGCAACCATTGTAAATGTCTTTGTAGTGTTTTTTTAAGTGTTGATAAAGATTTGTGTCACGTGACCAGTCAAATTGCAGCCTTCGCGATTAGAAAATCTCATTTTATCATATTGCGATATTATTGCAAATGCAATTAATTGTTCAGCCCCACTAACGAGACACGGCGAACACCTGAGGTGGTTATGATTGGGAACAGGTGAAAGTGGCAGACTGAAGAGGCTGACAGAGGCAGAAATGAGAAATGACGCAGGAAGACAGAAACAAAAACTACAGGAAACTACTAAACACACAGATCATGACGCTGGGGCATAAATATTTGTCTTTTAGCCCAAACATGCAGAAACTGCCTCTTTCACTGTGAGAGAAACAACAGGCTGTGCGCTCCCGCGGCGATGCACGACCCTCTCTCTGACCTGGAGCTCAGTCACGCACAGGTTGCACATGTCTGTATGATGAC
The DNA here is from genome assembly GCA_038048925.1 of Garcialebias charrua. Lineage (NCBI taxonomy): Eukaryota > Metazoa > Chordata > Actinopteri > Cyprinodontiformes > Rivulidae > Garcialebias > Garcialebias charrua. The sequence continues at coordinate 8,540 of JBBPBX010053958.1, forward strand.
GACGCTCCGAACACATCAACAATTAATAATAAGTTAGACTTTAGAGTCAAAAGTCCCGAGGAGGTCGATCCAAACTGTATTCGTTGTCACCAAGCGCCAGCCACTTTGGCCCACATGTTTTGGTCATGTCCTAAATTAGGCACATTCTGGTCAGAGATCTTCAATACATTTACATATACAGTATTTGTAAAGAGAAAATTGATCCAGACCCTATCACCTCTATATTTGGGGTAGTACATACTAAAAGGATTTCAAAAAGCCAATCCCAGCTGATAGCATTTTCTACATTATTAGCACGCCGACTAATTCTTAGTAATTGGAAAAGCCCAGCACCCCCAAAACATTCACGCTGGGTACGCGGCACTATGTCATTCCTCCAGCTTGAAGCAATAAGAAGTACAGTCCAAAATCCAGCTGAAAAGTTTCAGAAGATATGGCAACCTTTCTTGGAATACTATGAAAAAATATTTGATCCAAACTCCTTGGAATAGAATTAATTTGACCTCATCTCTGCCCTTTTCCCTCCTTCTTTCTTTACTTTTTTCTAACTTTTCTGATGTCTATGCTTGTCCTTTTAGTAATTCTTTAAAAACCACCGTGTGGTGGAACTGGGTTAAGTAAGACTGCTATAAGAGGTATAGTTTGAAGAATATGAAACCCCTGTATCATGGGAGGACGTGTGGACTTGCTGTTCTGTTTGTTTGTTGTTCTGTATAATCAAAACAATAAAAATACTTTATAAAAAAGTCCCGAGGAGGTTGGGGAGCGGTGCGGGAGGGGGTGATGGTGTATCAGTTCTGGTATCTCCCCCGGCTGCATTGAATTGGTAACCTGTGAACAAAACGTTTAATGCAGACGTTTAATAATTTATTCCAAGTCATCTTCTTTATGAAGGGGCGGGCGGTTATGTTAGGGTAGCAGGGTGTCCTCCTCTGGTGCTCACCCTCACTGTGAAGCAGACAGCAGGCCCCGCCCTGCTCTGCTCTGATTGGGTCAAACTGTGGCTCTGGTTCTGTTCAGTGGTTGAAAACTGCGTCAGTTTAATTCCTGCATCATTATTAGATCAGAAGGATTCGGTTCTTCAAATCGGTTCTTCTCATCCTAAGCATTTCATTGTAATGTTCACCCCTGTGTTAACCTTGCATTTGACAAATAAACACAACTTGAACTTGATTTAACAAGACCACAACAAAACGCACGTTTGTGTTTCACTCCTCATTTTTAAAGATGATGGAAATCCATCCTGGCCACGTCAGAAATCCACTGCAGCGACGGAAAGCTTTAATCCATGATGTCGTAAATTAACTTAGCTGTAAAATGCATCGGTTTCTTATGAGTACCACTTATTTTTTATGACTTTTTGTTGCCCATGGCCCAACAATTTTGAGACGTGTTGCTGCAATAAAATTCAAAATTACACCTCCTCCCTAACATGGTACAATTTTTTTCAATTTATTGTTTGATATGTTTACGTTGTTTTACTGTGAATAAAATAAGAGTTCATGAGATTTCCTAATCCTTGTATCCTGTTTTTATTTACATTTTATTCAGCATCCCAGCATTTTTTAAATTAAAGCTGTGTTATAAAAATGTGTCCAAGCACATCTTCGATCAAGAGTCTGAAACATTTACAATCAAATGAGCCAATTCTGTCTCCAGTTGTCTTAAACAAAATTAATCTAGAAACACAAAACCTATTTGAAGCTTTCTATTTGTTACAAAAAAAAAAGAATAAAACTAATATTTGACTTGGAAATGACGAATCCATTCTTTTAGCTTAAAGACTCAGATAGAGTAGACATAAAAATGATGCCTTGTATCGATATTTTTATTCTGTTGTGGAAATATTATGCAAATACAGAACAAAAACCAAACAGACAATAATCTAAAACCACACTCTCATTTTGCCACTACAAATATATAAATTGTTAAATTTCCATATTACGTGTTGCAATATGGAATCAAAAGAGACTTAGACTTAGATCTAAGATCTAAGAAAAGATCTAAAGATTTAAGTTACAAAAAGTCCCATGCAGCTCCAGAGCCACAACTCGTAGAATCCCATCTTTGATATTTTAAGCAAAATTGCAACACAAAAGCAACCTGAGGAGGGCTTTAAAACCACATAAACATTAAAGGTGAATATATCTGGTTACCATGGCGAAGCCCACATCAGCCTTCTTCAAAGCTGGTCCGTCATTAGTCCCGTCTCCTGTTACTGCGACAACCTGCCTCTGCTCTATGACGGTGCTGTCAATGATGCCTGGACACACACACAAAGATAAAATCAGGCTCAAAGTGTGTATGTGTGTAAATTCAGGCGTTTGTGATGCAGTTATTAATGATAATCCTCACCTTTAACCAGTGTGTGCTTGTCGGTCGGCGAGGATCGCGCCAGCACGCGCAGTTTGGGCCAGATTTTATCGATACGTTCCTGCTCAATCTGTGTGATGGAAAGAAAGAAAAGGAAAATATGTGCGATGAAGAGTGGCACAACAAGAATCTCCTCTGCACGGATTCACTAGATGTCACTGCTAACCCTGAGCTCCTTACAATGACATGATGGAAGAAAATAGATTGAAGAGCAACAGTAAAAATGACTTATAAAGCGCTGGCTGCCGTCCATTCAAGCACGCAGAGTGGATGCATGATTACAATTTACACAGAGCATTTTACAAAGTAAATTTATATTCTCACTCTTTGGAAAAGCAAAGGCACGTCACTAATCAGCTACCTATCCTATTAAGCATTCAAATTCAAATTATACAGCAGAATAAAAGCACAGCATGTACAAATGTTGCTTTTTTTAAATGCAGATGCTACAACCACTTCAGGACAAAATTTATATTAGAGCCCGACCGATATAGATGCTCGGGGACGTGTCAGTATCTGTGATAATTGTCCCATTATGCACCGATATAAGCACTTCTAATTTTCACTAAAATCCTGGGAAACAGCCAGAATTGTACAGTATATCCAGCAGAGGGCGCATGGAGACTATTTTCAAGTCATGGCCGTTCACTTTAAGTTTCACTTTCAGCACAGACGAAGCAGGGAGCAATAGTGTGTAGCATATTTTGCTGAACAGAGAGAGAATGGTAAGTTTATTTTAACTGATCAGTAAAACAAGTCAACACTAATAAATCCTCTTCAATCCTCCAACCCGCTGGTTATTAGCTACGTACCTCTCAAGTTAGCAAGCTAACGTTTAGCATAGGCTATTGCCTTTTCATTCAACCTTTATTTATACAGGTTAGTCTCACTGAGCCTCGAGGACTCATTTACGAGACCTGATTTTAGCAAAGAGTGACAACAGCAGTAGACAACCATAAAAGAAAGCATACAGTATACTGTAAATTGGGAAAAATAAATGAAAGAAAATTATATTAATAAAGCAAAACAAAAAAAACTACATTGTAAAGTGATGTAAAATACTAAAAACAGGAACATGTCTGCGTTGGTTGTTGTCATGAACTAGAAGTTGAATGAAGCCACTTAGAGAGGTCAAGGTCGAGAGCTTCAGATCTTTTTGCAAGATAATCCAAGTATCCTCAAGGTATTTTTGTAAAACTCTATCCAGAACAATAAATCTAAAGTAGAGGTAAAATATATATCAGAGTTAGTAACGTTATCTTTGTTGTCCTCAATGAAATGCATTGTTTGTCTCATATCTTTCTTCTCTGCAAAGAAAATAAAATCTGCTGCGGTCACTACTAATTAGACCTTCACCATATGTGAATGTTGAAACAACGAACAGGGAAGGTGTTTGTTTAATTTATATTTTTGTGACTAGATAACTTTAAAGGTTCACTATGTAATTTCTGGAGAACGCTGGGACTTGTAAAAGCATTCTGCTCCCTCCCCCTCAGAGCCATATATGGCTCTGAGGGGGAGGGAGCAGAATGCCACAGTCCGTTCTCTGTTGAACTTGAGTTCTGCAGCTCCGCCTCCTGCTGAATGTCCGCTCGAGCCGCTTCAATATTCTGTGATTATATGTTAATAAAACGTTCTAAAAAATAAAATAAAACCATGAATCACTGGTCCTGCAACACAAAACCCAGCAGAAATCAGCAGAGGTTCACGCAGCAACGTTGGACATGATTTAATTCGCTCGTGACTTCCTCGTTTCTGTCAGTGCAGGAATGGTATGTCTGGAATGCTCCACCTCTTCTGCATGTCCTGTCTCAGTGCTGCAAAGTTCTGTGATTATATGTTAATAAAACGTTCTAAAAAATATAATAAAACCATGGAGCACTGGTCCTACAACACAAAAACCAGCAGAAATCAGCAGAGCTTCACGAAGCAACGTTGGACATGATTTAATTCGCTCGTGACTTCCTCATTCCTGTCAGTGAAGGATGAAGCGATCACTTGACTTTTGGCAAAAAACAAACAAAATAAAAGTCCAGCTCTGGGATGAAGAAGGGATATTTAATACATTTGTGTCACATACAAATCAGTCCTGCATCGCTTTGCAATCCTTTGAATGAGAATGTGCGCGGCGCTGAGGCTGGGACAGGCGGGGGCGTGGGTTGGGGCGTGACAAACAACTCTGTTTTTATTGGCTGGTCATTGTCCGGGTCACTCTGTGTTTTTAGTGTTTTTATAAATGCTGATAGAGAAGCAAGGGGACTATAGTTTTTTTCAGAGATTACTTTGTCTAACATCAGTCTGTCAGTAGATAGTGACAGAGTGAAGAAATATGTTAAAAATATATAGTTAAAAAAGTTACAGACTGCATTACAAAGTTACATAGTGCAGCTTTAAGGTGAATAGTGGAGGACAGAAAATGTGAACGCACGTTAGGAAGACTGTTTATGACCAGTACACCACTGGTAAACCTACTGTGGGATTACTGTAATTAAAGCGTGGAGCTGATTAACTTAGCTTCATGGTTGCTAACTGCTGCGCTAAATAAACAAGCCCCGCTCCCTTCGCTGTTTTCTTACAATCTTGAGGGTAGAAAAAGCAAAAAAAGGTCAAGCTTTTATACTGGTTATCAGCGGTCGCCTTAACCTCCTAATGGTAAATGGTAAATGGTAAATGGAGCTTATTTATATAGCGCTTTCCAGCCCCCTGTGAGGAGCCCCAAAGCGCTTTACAATACCAACCATCCACCCATTCATTCAGACATTCATACACCGGTAGTGGTAGCCTGCCTTGCAAGGCGCCATCCAGACCTACCGGGAGCAACTCGGGGTTAAGTGTCTTGCCCAGGGACACAACGACACATGGTGGGCGGATGCGGGATTCGAACCTCCAACCTTCCGATCAGGGGTCGACTGCCATTACCACTGAGCCACGGCCGCCTAATGTCAGTATCTGCGATAGCCAAAATGTCCAAAATAGCACTTTGAGATTTTTATTAATGAAAAGTGCGGTATAAATTTAATTCATTATTATTATATCGTCCAAGCTCTAATTTATATAGTTATGTTCTAAAAAGCAAGTACAGTAACCTCAAATTATATATTTATATGAAGAAGAAAAATGACTGTGAAAAGTAAAGTTTAAATGCTGCTCCATTAGTGGCAGAGCATATACACCAGGGCAGGTACCTAATAAAACTGAAGTTTAAGGAGTTTTGCCTTTTTTAAATTATTTTTGAGAAAAGTTGATACAAATTGAACCCTTCTACCAACACAAGTTCTGGTAGTTTGTCCAGTTAGTGCTGCTGACTTTTGGACTCACTATCACTGTTTTTGCCCGTGTCTGTATGCATGTGTTTTTGTCTTAGCAAAATATCTGATGAAACAATGATCAGATGAGATGAAACACTGAGAAAGGAACCAATGAATGCACATTTACAACTGATACATTTTAGATTCAAGATGGCTGCCATAGCTAATCAAACTGAGAGTCATATGCAACACATATTCCTGAAGCTAACACATCTTGCAAGACCACACATGAAATTGTGAGTTACATCATTTTGAGGGTTTGATCAAAACAGCTCCAACTTCATCCTTTCTCAGGGTTTGAAACAGCTTGCATGGAAGGCGGCTGGTGAAACACGAAGCCTTTAATCTGAGGTGGAATGAGTGATGTCAGTCAGCACCTGCAGACATCTTGTTTAGTTCATCATCCGTGCTGTTTTATTGCTTTGCTTCATGTTCAGTAACCTTGTAATTACACCCCCCAAAAATGAAAAAAAAAAAAAAAACTTATTTAAGAGATTAGTTGTGGCATTTATTGATTTACTGATTTTTATTAAATATATTCCTATTGATTTGTCAAATTTATTTTATTTCACCAGACAATGACATTTTCAGATGAAAAAAATGTGGTTATGACAAAACATAGAATTCAGAAAAATTAAAATGGATGATGTTTTTTTTTATTATCTTTCTGAGTCTTTTACTGTCAGTTAATGTCAGATGGAACAGTTTGGATGAGGAGTTTAAAAATTGCTCTACAATAAACCAATTCAAGAAACTTTATAAAAAAAGAATGATTAACTCTTATACACTTTTGAGTTGTTAATGGGAAGAGTGATATATTGTTATGTATGTTATTGTTTAGATATTGTTTGCAACTTGTTTTGTTAATTTAATGTTTACGGCCATGACATTTTTGTAATTATTGAGAAAGGGGGCAGGTCTATACAAGATTTTCTTCTTCCTGCTCCCTCTTCACTCGTGTAAATATGTTTTGTCAGAGACTGTGTTTGTAAACTGATGATTTTTTTTTTAATCGAGTGAATAAATTGATTGATTGATTGATTGATTGAGTTACCAACAGATTTATCTTGGTTTATCCAGGTGATGCCAAATATCTTAGTTTGCTCACTTCATTAATATATAATTGTGTGCTTTACACACAAACTGTGACAATCTCAAGTGGCTGCAAAAACGTGACTGGTCTGGTCTGAAACCTTTGATTTAATTCCTTTAATTTTCTTGTTCTAATGTTACTCTAATAAAATCATGAACATTCTTGTGCACTTCTGTTAGTCAATTCCCCCGATGTTTCACTCTGGCACTTCACAGTTCATTTTCACTCCCACATTTGACCCTGTGAGACCATCTTACCTCTCCTTTCTCGTTCCTGATTCGTCGGTTAAACTCTTTGCCATCCAGACAGATAAAGTCATCTCCGGGGTGAATGATGCCGCACTTGGCAGCAATGGCCCTGGCTGTGCTTATGTTGTCACCAGTTACCATTCGCACTGTGATGCCTGCACGCTGACACTTCCGGATGGCCTCGGGCACCTTGGAAAGGTCAAAGGAATTTGTCCACACAGAAACAGAACGTCAAATTAAATTAAAACGCATATTAAATGATGTATAATGGATTGCACAAACTCCAACTGCTCTACAGTTGCATACCTCGGGCCGCACAGGGTCTTCTATTCCAACCACAGTGATGCAGGTCAGCTCTGTCACTATTTCTGCCTCGGTGTCCCATTCCGGCTCTGGATTTGGCGCTAGATCACGATAAGCAATGCAGATGGTCCTCAACCCCTCACACGCCATCGGGTCAATCACCTAGTAATCAATTATTAATAAAAAATAAGACGGGGAAAAGCTCCAAAACATCTCCATCCATCAAACTGTGCACTACTTGGCATGCTGTATAAGAAAAGACAGTTAGATTCTTATTTCTAAGGCTTAAATATGGTTTGAAGTATAGTTTTGATGGATACTGTGTGACGCAGCTGCAGGGAAAGACCCCCGGCTTGCTGCAGACAGCACAACGTGATACAAAACAGACGTGACATAAAGCTGCCACGACACAAACTGAACTACTGAGCTGGAATCAAGTTGTGGAAGGAGCAGTTATTTTTCTCACGGCACAAGCTGTGTTCATCATGAGCCAAATTTAGATCTGCCAGTCAATTACAAAGACTGCACACTCTGATAAAACGTACAAATACGTGTGATTTTCTGCCTAACACTAGTATGTCAACATACTGTACTGTAGCTGATGCAGCAAAGGCAGGATTGGAACTGATGGAAGTCGGCCACAGCTGACGCCACATTTCTACTGGTGTTTTGTTCAGAAATGCTTCTGACGTTTAGTGGGATTTAGTGTAAATGTGGATTCTTGATGCGTTAATGTGGAAGATGTTTTTCTTCTTCTTCTTCTTCTTTTGGATGTTCCCTCTTCAGGGGTTGCCACAGCGAGTCATCCTCCTCCACCTCACTCTGCATCCTCTCTCCTCCCTCCAACTACCTCCATGTCCTCTCTAACTGCATCCATATATCTCCTCTTTGGCCTTCCTCTGTGTCTTTTTCCTGACAGTTGCATTTCTAACATCCTTCTACCAATATACCCACTGTCCCTCCTCTGGACATGTCCAAACCATCTCAGTCTGGCCTCCCTAACTTTATCTCCCAGTTGTTCAACATGTTCTGTTTCTTTTTGAGTATTTTATCTGCATTTTGTGAATTTTAAGTTTTTGATGCAATTATCTGTGAGGCTCCATCCTCTTGGTTGTTCCTCTTCTTTGTTGCATTTGTGGTTGATTTTTATCTCGATTTTATTTTTCATTGTAGCACTTTGAGATCTGTTTGATGTAAAGTGCGTTATAAATAAGTTATTATTATTATTATTATTATTATTCTGTACCTCTGATGATCTCATTCCTGATCTTCTCCATCCTTGTCACTCCTAAGGAGAACCTCAGCATCTTCATTTCTGCTACTTCCAGTTCTGTCTCCTGTCTTTTTGTCAATGTCTCTGTCTCCAGACCATACAACATAGCTGGTCTCACCACTGTCTTGTAAACTTTTCCTTTGACCTTTGCTGACACCTTTTTGTCACAAATCACTCCTGAAACTTTTCTCCATCCACTCCATCCTGCCTGGACTCTCTTCTTCACCTCTTTACCACATTCCCCATTTTCCTGGACAGTGGACCCCAAGTCCTTGAAGTCCTGCACCTTTGTGACCTCTGATCCTTGTAGCCTCACTGTTCCACCTCCTCCCTCTCATTCACACACATGTACTCTGTCTTACTACGGCTGACTTTCATTCCTCTTCTTTCAAGTGCATACCTCCACCTCTCCAAGTTCTCTTCCACCTGTTCCCTGTTCTCACCACAGATCACAATGTCATCTGCAAACATCATAGTCCATGGGGATTCCTGCCTGACCTCATCTGTTAGTCGGTCCATCACCAGAGCAAACAAGAAGGGGCTCAGAGCCGATCCTTGATGCAATCCCACCTCCACCTTGAAGCTATCTGTCACTCCTACAGCACATCTCACCACTGTCCTGCTGTCCTCATACATGTCCTGCTGTCCTCATACATGTCCTGCTGTCCTCATACATGTCCTGCTGTCCTCATACATGTCCTGCTGTCCTCATACATGTCCTGCTGTCCTCATACATGTCCTGCTGTCCTCATACATGTCCTGCTGTCCTCATACATGTCCTGCTGTCCTCATACATGTCTTGTACCAGTCTAACATACTTCTATGCCACTCCAGATTTCCTCATACAATACCACACCTACTCCCTCGGCACCCTGTCATATGCTTTTTCTAAATCCACAAACACACAATGGAGTTCTTTCTGACCCTCTCTGTACTTCTCCATCAACATCCTCAAAGTAAATATGGTACTCTCTTTCTTGGCACGAAACCATATTGCTGCTCACAGATAGACGCCTCTTGTCTGGCCTCTCTAACTGCATCCAGTCTTGCTTCCACAACTCTCTCCCAGATCTTCATCGCGTGGCTCATCAACTTAATTCCTCTGTAGTTGCTTCAACTCTGTACATCACCCTTGTTCTTAAAAATGGGCACAAGCACACTTGTTCTCCATTCCTCAGGCATTTTCTCACCCTCAAATATGCCATTGAATATTTGAGTCAAAAACCTCACTGCCATCTCATGTCATCAGGTCCTACTGCCTTCCCCTTCTTTATTCTTTTCAGAGTTTTCCGGACTAATTCACCCTCACTAATCTTTCCCACTTCCTGGTCCACAGTTTCTATGACCTCTACTCTTCTTTCTCTTTCATTCTCTTCATTCATTAGCTTCTCAAAATACTCCTTACATCTTTCTGTCACACTCTCCTCACTTATTAGAGCATTACCATTCCTATCTTTAATAAACCTAACCTGTTGCACATCCTTTCCAGCCTGATCCCTCTGTCTTTCCAATCAGTACAAGTCCTTCTCGCCCTCTTTAGTGTCCAGTCTCCCATATAACTCATTGTACGCCCTCTGCTTTGCCTTAGCTACTTCCCTCTTTGCTCTATGTCCCATCTCCTTATATTCCTGTCTCCTCTCTTCAGTCCTCTCACTGTCATATTTCTTCTTGGCTAATCTCTTTCTTTGAACAGCGTCCTGCACTTCACTATTCCACCACCAGGTTTCCTTATCATCCATTCTCTGTCCAGATGACACACCAACAACCTTCCTACCTGTCTCTCTAATTACTGTTGCTGTAGTAGCCCAGTCACTTGGAAGCTCTTTCTTACCACCCAGAGCCTTTAACAGCTCGTCTCTGAATTTCTCACAACATTCTTCCTTCTTTAGCTTCCACCATTTGGTCTTCTTCTCTGATTTTACTCTTTTTCTCTTCTTCGCAACAACAGTCATTCTACACACAACCATCCGATGCTGTCTGGCCACGCTCTCCCCTGCTACAACCTTACAGTCTCCAATCTCCCTCAGGTTTCCTCTTCTACACAGAATGTAGTCGACCTGTGTACTCCTTCCTCCACTCTTATAGGTCACTCTATGTTCCTCCCTCTTTTGGAAATAGGTATTGACTATAGCCATTTCCATTCTCTTGGCAAAATCCACCACCATCTGTCCTTCCTGGTTTCTTTCCTTGACACCAAACCTACCCATCACTTCCTCATCCCCTCTGTTTCCTTCACCAACATGTCCATTCAGGTCTGCTCCAATCACCACTCTTTCCTCCCTGGGAATACTCTCTATCACTTCATCCAAATCTTTCCAAAATGTATCTTTCTCCTCCCCATCACATCCAACCTGTGGAGCATAACCACTGACTATGTTTAGCATCAGACCTTCTACTTCTACCTTCAGGCACATCACCCTATCTGACACTCTCTTCACCTCTACTACATTCTTTGCCAGCTCCTCCTTCAGGACCACCCCTACTCCATTTCTCTTTCTATCCACACCATGGTAAAACAGTTTGAAACCTGCTCCAATGCTGCGGGCCTTGCTGCCCTTCCACTTGATCTCATGGACACATAAAACATCTACCTTCCTTCTCAGCATCATGTCAGCCAGCTCTCTACCTTTGCCTGTCATTGTCCCCACATTTAGAGCTGCAACCCTCAGTCCTACATTCTTCACTTTCCTCCTCTCCCTCTGTCTCCTGACACGTTTCCCTCCTCTGGGTCTTCCACTAACAGTAGCACAATTTCCACCGGCACCCTGTTTGTCAACAGCACCGGTGGCGGTCGTTGTTAACCCAGGCCTCAGCCGATCCGGTATAGTTTCGCTTTGATGAACTTGCATTATGGTTTTGGCAAGTGTTTTACATCGGATGCCATTACCGACACAACCCTCACCATTTACCCGGGCTTGGGACCGGCACAAGAGATACACTGGCTTGTGCTCCCTATTGGCTGGTTTGTGGAAGAAATGTGGAAGATGCTTTTGCTGGTGGATATTTGAGGGAATCTCACTGAGCCAGCAAAGGAGTTTTGGTAAATGGAGCTTACTTATATAGCGATTTCCAGCCCCCTATGAGGGGCCCCAAAGAGCTTCACTGTACCAGCCATCCACCCATTCATACACCAGTAGCGGTAAGCTGCCATGCAAGGCGCCAGCCAGTCCTAGGAGCAACTCGGGGTTAAGTGTCTTGCCCAGGGACACAACGAGGTATGCAGTGACCAGGGATCGAACCCGGGACCTTCCGGTCCTGAGCCGGCTGCCCTGCCTCTACACCATCTCGACCACAAAGAAAGAAGTTTTCACAAAAGGGAAATATGTGGCAGAAATATGTGAAATATGTGAAAGTTCTGGTTATCTTGACAGTTTTAATACGTAATAATAATAATAATAATAATGAATTCAATTTATAACGCACTTTTCATTAATGAAAATCTCAAAGTGCTACAAAGTGCAACAGAATTAAATGTCAATAAAACAAGTAAAATCAATAACAGTATCAACTAAGATCAAAAGTAGAATCATGAGGAGGTAGAGTATGCTCGGTTGAAAAGAAAGGTCTTCAAGCCGCTCTTAAAGTCAACCACAGACTGTGGGGCTCTCAGACAGTCAGGAAGAGAGTTCCACAGGCGGGGGGCAGCCACACTGAAAGCCCGGTCTCCCATGGTCCTTAATTTGGTTCTCGGAATGTGAAGGAGATTACTGTTCTGTGACCGCAGCGACCGGGTGGATGAGTATGGAATAAGAATATCCTTCAGATAATCTGGTGAAGCTCCATGTAAGCATTGATGTGTAACAACTTTAACAAAAAACTTTAACAACAAACGTAACAACTTTGTGATCATTTTCAAATGACTGACAGCTTTTTATCTTTCATTTTATTTATAAAGCTGGTATGGTGTGGTATTTTGATACATAAAATGTCACAGCTCATGACAGAATTGCTGCACATAAAAGAACAATACTGTATTTACCTACACAAGAGAGGAAGTGGAAAATATTCAAATTGAAGCAAAAGGACGACTGAAATGCTGTAACAGCAACAACATACGTACTGTACAAACATGTTTTATTTTCCAGTTTTAGGCAGGATTTCTATCTTTAAATAGCAAAATATACAAATTTGTTCAAAAAGAGAACAGCACAAATTGACTGAACATTTAAACTTGTGCTTTTATGTAAAATAGACATTTTAAACCATTTTGCACTCTGTACTCTTTTTTTAAATAGCATTTATAAACTATATATTTTTACTTTGTAAGTTTTTTTGTTTAATTGTTTATTTTTACCCAAATCAAGAAGACAAAAAAAAGACAATGAGGAAGAGAACAAATGTATAAAAATATAATAATTAAGTAATATTGTGCAGCTAACAGAAAACACCTGACAGTTTATCACTAACGGACTCGGACGGAAATTTATGCCACAGGATGGTAAAAAGCCAAAGCCAACAAATATTAAAAAATAGTTAAAGGGGACCACACATGCAAAATTCACTTTTTAATGTTTTTTTACTAAACTTTGGGTATTTACTTCATAAAAAAACAGTCCTTGTGCCAAAAAAATGCACCCAGTGGTTTATTTACTCTAAGTAGATTTATTTTACTGTGATGAAAACGGTTCGTTTTTGAAATAAAATGGAAGTCAATCGCGCCTGTGACGTCACAGGCGCGAGGACAACCCACCTCAAACCTGAGTCCAGCCCCTCACCTGGTTAGGCTCAACCCACTTCTGTATTAAACACATGACTGTTGTTTTTCATGATTTCATCTCATCTTTTGTTTATATGTTATTAATTTCATGTGTACAGCACTTTGTTGCAGCTGTGGTTTTTTAAATGGCTTTATAAATAAAGTATAATTGTTATTTTTATGTTTTTTAGTTCAATTTTTAGTGTATTTGCGATCTCTCCCAACGCGCCGCCGGCAAAAATTAAACGAGCATACCCCCGGCGTAGAGACCGGTTGCGACGGGACCCTCTTCTGGCGCCATGGAGCGGAGCTTCAACTGTACAGCCTTGCTGCAGCCTCGCAGCAGCCTCGCAGCAGTGAGGACCTTCCCCTTACGGATTAATTTACGGGAGACACTTGGTGAACTTTGTGTTGTCTTGACTGGAACAGCGATAACGCCCAAAGTCTCCGAGCGGAGCTGGCGAAAACCGGAAGAGGAACAAGCTAACATTAGCTTCGGATTCGGGTGGTCTAATGCTAAAAGGAGCAGCAAACTGCGGCGCGCTCAGACGGGTTTCGGTAAGTTATCTTAAGCTAGCACTAACAGTAAGTCAAATGAGTAATAAAAAAAGAGCTAATTTTAAAACAACAACACATTACAGATACTGGCTGTTACGAGGGCGTAAACAGATCTTTGAAGGGCGTGGACTTCAGAACTTCTATCAGAAACCGGTCGTTCAAAACGAAAGTTAAAACTGGCAGAATTAAAAAGGGTATAATTGATTATCTAAGAATTATTTTGTGCATTAAATTGAAGGAATAGGGTCTAGATAGCACACAGAAATAACATAAAAATTTAAAAAATGCATCTGAGGTCCCCTTTAAAACAGGGTAAAATTAAAAACTATCAGAGAAACTTGTTGGTGTAAAATTGTTACGTAGGAAACGTCAAACGTCTGTGAAAGTGCAATATTCTGATTGTAAAACCGTTAATGGGAAATCATAAAGGTAATAACTCACTAATCAAAATATAAAATAATATCTAAATAATTAATTATTAAATTTAGCCCACCTTCATTATTAGATGAAAAAACTCAAACTGAGATGTACTTCAGGGTTAAAAACTATTTTTGTTTGATGGTGACAGAAAAATCTGACGTTACTGATTCTATGAAACCATGCAGCTGATTAAATCACATCTGATTTTAAACTTTAATGTCAAATCAGGATTAAAAATGTAATAACTTTGAGTCAAGCACATGTCTTTTACAAGTCTAAGAACATTTGCAAATAGTTCGTTTTTTTTAGTGTATAATACATTTTTTAAATATACATTATGCTGAAAAGAAACAAAACATGGATTTTATCAGTTTAAAGGTCTGATAAGCAGCTAATACTTAAAAATATAAACTTTACTGGTCTTGTATTTGCTCTATTAAACAAGAAAATATTACTCGGTTCATAAATTTGACCTCATTATTAAAACATCCGTCAACATGTCAGTTTTCTTAGCAAATTGTTGCACTCAAAAAACAATTATCATTAACATGTTAACATACAAAATTATTACTGTACAATTACAAACATCCTCTCTAGTGAAATTGTTAAATTTGTTATTCGCTTTTGGCTTCTAATGATTCTGTGGATTAATTTGAAGTTTATTATTCTGAGTGTATTATAATATTACTCAGTTATTATCATTTATTAATCGCTGATAAGATCCAGAGTGGATCTTTGCCTCCAGCTGAGGCGTTCAGGTACCTGGAGGTCTTGTTCTCATAGGACAGCAGCATGAAGTGGGTCTCCACTTGTATGGAAGCGGATGTGAGACGAAATGAAAACTA
>JBBPBX010053959.1:0-11130 GCA_038048925.1 Garcialebias charrua
CTGGACTAACTAAAGCTAAGATATGATAGCCTTTGCCCATCCCACATGCATCTTTTGGAAACTGAACCTCCACCTCTACATATCCCACATAAGGGACCTTTTGCCCCGCTGCTCCTTCAATTTCGAGTGCCCCTCTAATAGAGAATAACTGTCTGTGGGAAAGGTAATGCGAGTAAAATGACTGAGATATTATGGTCACTTGTGACCCAGTGTCAATAATACATTTGCACTGAGCTCCATCCAACCACGCTTCACTGTCACACGGTTTCCCCACCAGTCCAACGGGGATCTGAGGGAGTTTTGTTGCATGGGATGACTCTGTAATATTCTGATTCAAAACAAGGGAACTAGTCTGACTTTGGGGCCCTGCCTGTTCCATAGCAGGAGCCCTTACATTGTTTAAAGCCAAGTTGGGCAAAGAGGTTTTGTGTTGTGGGTTTTGTGTGAATTGATTCTGCCTGGTTTGATGTCTCTCACACAGTTTCTGTTGCACCAGGACAGCATTGGTTGGATTGGTGCATTGTGGCAACAAATGAGCGTCGTCTCCACAGTTATAACAAAACTTTCCAACTTTTGTGAGATTTGCTGCTTCTGGGGCTGCTGAAGTTGCAGGACTGCTTTTAGTTCTTTGGTGAAGCTTCCATGTTGGTTTCCCTTCGTTGGAAGGATGAGGATGCTTAACAGGCACGTTTCTCTGAAGTTCAGCTTCCAACTGCCTGATCTTCTCTTCCAGTTGTTCTCTAGAATAGACATCTGGTCCTAGAGGGAGAGTGTTGCTAGAGGGCTCTGAGGCGTCACTAGTGAAATGAGTCCTGGTATGGATCTTGGTTGAGCTTGCCCCCATATGTCGCTTTCTCCTCATTTCCTTTAAATGGGTCTCTTTTTCATATGTTCTTATTTTGAACAGTAGTTCTGAAAATGTCAAAATGGTATGTGGGCTATGAGCTGACTCTTTCAGACGCAGTGTAGTTATTAAGGAATCATCCCAACAGCCTCGGAGGAACTGCTTTAATAACTGAGAGTCAAAGTCCTTCTTAGCCACACCGTTGCTTTCTACAACTTCCTGCAGCAGAGTTTGAAGTCGACGGAGGTAGTCAGATGCATTCTCCCCACTGTTCTGATGTGTCTCTAGAAACTGAATATACAGCTCTTCCCCTCCTGTAACATTACCATATGCTTTCTCTAATTCTTGAAGATAAGCACTTGGTGTGGCTTGAGCTCCAATGAAAAGAGCCACATTTAAAGCAGGGGTAAGTAAGCTATCGAGTATCATACGGCGCTGCTGCCCTTCCGACAGGCTAATGTCGTTTATCACTTGCTTAGCTCGAAGCCGCCATATGCTAAAATCTTCTTCTGCCGGAGGTTTTGGAGAGTTGCCAGAGAAAAGCCTTAGCTCTCTTGAAAGAGGCTGGTGCACTGGTGAGTCATGTTTTACAATATGTTCTACTATAACCTTTTTGACATCAGCAGGCAGAGGGTTGATTAATACAGTCTCATTTGCTGCCTGTGTATGATTTGAGGTATGGTTCTCATCATTTGTGACAGCTGGTCTTAAATGGGTAATGGGCTGGGTTTTGAGTGCAGATGCTGGAGTTGATGATACAGGTTTTCTTTCATCATGTTTTCCACAAATGTGACTTGCAGCTACCTGGCTTATTGTAGCAGGGTCCATGTTATATGTTAGGGCCAACTTGTGAACTTGTTCCTGAAAACTCATTGTCATGTTACCAATGGCACGTGCAAGAGGAACTACTTCCTGACTGAATGACTCATTTTCACATTTAAGGGAGCAGTAATCATCAATCTGTACAACCTCCCATAATGAATCAACAACTGAGTACTCACAGTCCAACAACAGAGGAGTAATACCTTCACCAAACTGGCACAAAATGGAATCAGAGAGACTGTCAATGAATTGCACTTTGATAACATCATCAAGTGCTAAAAAGACCCGTTTTACATCATCCAGTTTAGTTGTAGCTGGGACACCTTTAAGAATTACAGTGCACTCAGGATCAAAACCATAGATTTCACAAAGCTCCATTTTAAACTTAGATGTTGACCTGGGAAAATATAGTTTGTTCGACAATATTAGTGACAAGATGAATGCCTTTCAAGTCCCTGTTCGGGCGCCAATTTTTGTAACCTAATAATAGGAGTTACTCGGGTTCAGATAGCAGTTTACTATCAGCCAGTTATGTTTATTGCAAGATTACTGGACTGAAACACATCCAACTTTGTCTCAACTCGGTCATACAGTTTTCTAATAAATAAATAAATAAATAAATAAACCAACAACAACAATAATAAATAAATAAATAAATAAAACCTTCACTCCAAACATGAGTGAAACATATTCATTGTGCTCGTTTCATTTAAACACACTTCTGAACTGTGTGGGACAAATTATATTTGTCTCAGTAGCAAGTCCTCTCTTGATAGAAAAAATAAAATTATTAGAAGCTGGCCAGCAAAACAAAACAAAAATAATTGTTCATATAGAGCTCTATATTTGAGTGTGTGTGTGTGTCTGATGCGTACGAACAGACAGATGAAAGAGGTTGTCCTGGCTGGGATGGTGGCCCAGAATGACGATGGCAGGCAGTGTCCGACACGAACAACTCAGCGGCCTCTCTCTCTTTCTCCACAGGCACAGGACTCAGGAGTACTTTCTCAGTGTTCCTTTCTCCAATATTGGCCACAATGATGCACTAGCAGGAAAACATCATATATCAGGCATAAAGAAGTCAGGTGATAGGCAGAAGGACGGCAGAGACTAGCAGGTCTCTGCTCTCCAACGGTTCTGATCTCCAAAGCCCAGGAGTTGCCATAGCAACGGCAGTTGGAGCAGTGAGCTCCATTTTAAAACAGCAGTTAACATTCTTTATCAAGCATATAACTCCATAAAATAATAACCACCTTATGAACATAGCTGAATATTAAATATTTCACTTAACACGACAACTTGACAGTAATTTTAACACAATACCCACAGTAAAACAGGAGTTTGGTTTCTAAACAACATTACTGCCTTAGCGACGACTTAGTACATAAAATTAGAACACATATGACATTACAAATCTCCAGTAATGCTCACCTAGCAGGAAAACATCATATATCAGGCATAAAGAAGTCAGGTGATAGGCAGAAGGACGGCAGAGACTAGCAGGTCTCTGCTCTCCAACGGTTCTGATCTCCAAAGCCCAGGAGTTGCCATAGCAACGGCAGTTGGAATGCTGCCGTAAAGTAATGTGTACTTTGCTCTTAAAGAGACACTACCGATAAAGTAAAAACAATACAGAAAAGCAAATAACACAGAATAAACAAACAAAATCCAGCTGGGTTACATCAGCAGGGGAGCTGGCGTGGAAATGTACTTGGATGCGCAGATATTCACGTTCATTTCATTTTTGTTACATACGGGGTTTTGCGTGGAAAGTGACGTGCGCAATGTTTTTGTGCGCACGCACGGTTGATACATGAGGCCCCTGCAGCTTAAAATCTGCAGAATAGGATTTTCTCTTTGGCTGCATTTTCTCTCTTTGTTCTCTCGCTCGTTCTCTCCCGGATGTTGATATCGATGTTGTCTTGTCTGTTCTCCTGCTCACTCTCAGTGATTTGGCGGTGGGTGATGGGTTTTATCTCAATACACAAATAACAGGATACGCCTCCAGGTACAGTCTGCACGTAAACAGACTAGAGGGCTCTTTAGCGCCCATAGCGGCCGAAACTGGTACTGCACCATTTTTGGCCAAAATGAAAAACGGTCATATCAGAGCCAAAAATGGGTCTAAAAATATGGGAAAAAATCCATAAATATGTTGCTTTGCCGTATGAGTCACAGGACATGCAAATTAGTTTTAAAAAAATGTGACCTATACGCCGAAAAGTATGGTAGTTGGGCCTGATGTTGTTAACCTGATGAAGAATCAAAGTAATGTCCATCAATAAAATTAATAACTTTTAATGTCAATCAGTGAATTATTACCAAAATATCATGAACATCTTCACGGAGGGACACCATCCTTTGAACTGAGTAATAATACTGTATGCCAGATGAAACAAAAGAAACAGTGATGATTAAAATAAAAAGAAGCATGAGAAGCATGGGGGGGGGGGCTGCTTATCAGCAAAATGTTCTATCAGATATTCTATCAGAGCATTTCCCTCGACTGGAAGAAGTCCCAGTCCTGAAAAAGCCCCCTTGGCTGAACAGAAGGATCACTGACACAGATTCAAGTTGGAGGAGGTCAATCGGAAGTAGAGCAGAAACAACACAACCCTGCAGCTGGAGAAGCAGACCCCCCACAAGTACAACACAAAACGTGA
This sequence comes from Garcialebias charrua, assembly GCA_038048925.1. Classification (NCBI taxonomy): domain Eukaryota; kingdom Metazoa; phylum Chordata; class Actinopteri; order Cyprinodontiformes; family Rivulidae; genus Garcialebias; species Garcialebias charrua. Next base: position 4,330 of record JBBPBX010053959.1, read on the forward strand.
CTCCAGATCCATCAGGATGGCTCTGAGGTCTCACGCCACAGGCTCCTGGTATGACCATGACTGAAGCCAGAACTCCAAGATCTCTGTGAAAGCACAGATGAACACTCAGGTTTGGATGTGAAGAACTGAATTTATTGTAAAACACAAATTCTCACAGAATTAAATTTATGAGCATGATCTAACAAGTTTAGGGTTTCCTTGAGAATCTAAGTGTTTTTGACACTTTATAATGTTTAATGAATGAGAGACCATATTTTAGCAGCTGAAGCCCTGTGGATCCATGTGAAGCCTGTGATGTAATGACATCATGATCGCGAAAGTCTGACTGGAGAAAAATAAAAAGAATGTGATGAACAATCCGTCAGATTAAAACAGAGGAAAGGAACCTACATTAGATTACCAGTTCTGCTAACTTTAGCCTGTCACTTCAGATAACACAAGCCTTTAGCTTCTGCAAGCTAAAGCTAATGTTAGCTTATCAGTTAGGCTAATTTAAGCTAATGCTAGCTTATCGCTTCAGCTAACTCAAGCTAACATTAGCTATTAGTTCAGCAAACTTATTCATGATGTGAAGACTTGCATGTTTTATTTCACAAAAATCAGAAGTTGTTTATATTTTAGATTTGCCTAAGGGAATAATTTAAGCGCCTTAATGAACGTTCTGTTGCTTTCATATGTTTTTAGCTGTATTTTTATTGAAATTTGTCAACACTTGTGAAATTTTAGATTTTTTCTGTGATGTTGAGTTTTTATTATTACACCATATAATAAAGACACTTGAGGTGAACAAAAGGATCACGTCAGAAAACAAATTTCTGAAAAACAAAAATACAAAAAACGTATCCAATTGCTTTAATTGGATAGTTCATAGCAAATGTAATATATGAATTACAAAAAACAGTGAGATTAATATTATCCATAATATTTTCAACAATTAATTCATTACCAGATGATCTTAGTGTCTGTACAATCCAAAAATGTCACATTTTTATTTAATGTCACACTAAATGGACACATGTCATCAATTAACCATCTGCTCTATCCAGGCATCTCTGCCATGCAACCATTCTTAATATTTAAAACTCAATTTGAGACTAGGCCTGTCGCGATAAACAATAAACCAATTAATCACATGATAAATGAAAATTATCAACCTCATTTTCATCAGCTTTATCGTTTCTTCGTGTCTCTGTCTTTCTACTGAAGACACTGTGTGACCAAATGATCAACTCCGGTGCTCTTCACTGAACCCTCCCTTTCTCTTTTCTATTTAACATCTGTTTTAACCATTCAAAAACACATTTTTGGATCACTAAACTGAGAAGCTAACCTACGAGCTAAGCTAACAGGCCGACCTCGGGGAAAAACCTCCGTCTTGTCGAAGCTCCAAAGTTCACGGTTAAAACCCGTGCCTTCGTGTAAAAAGTTATTTTTCTCTGCAAAAATAAGCTGAGTACCGTATTTTTCGGAGTATAGGTCGCACCGGAGTATAGGTCGCATTGTCCAATTATCACCAATAGATTGGAAAAATCCCTAGATAGGTCGCACCGGAGTATAGGTCGCACCTACATTTAGCTCTGCTGCAAATGTCTGCCACAGGAGCGCACAGCAAGGCTTTAAAGAAGATTAATACTTAAAAACAATTATTTGTTTGATAAAAATTATAGCAAATGTGTGTCTGAGCTGAACTTTTCCTTAATAAATTAACGTAATTGTGAAATGAGCTGGATTTTAAAATTTGTTTCACCGAAAGTGATAAAAAGCCATATATAGGTCGCACCTGAGTATAGGTCGCAGCCTATGACAATGATAAAAAGGTGCGACCTATACTCCGAAAAATACGGTACTTGTTTACTGATTTTTTTAATTAAAAGCTTTGTGTGAAAAATGCATTGCTAAAGAGCTCAAACCACACCGAGCATCCGCCATTTTGAGAACCGAAGAGAGACAGCCCATGTCACGTCAAAGGGCCTCCCTCCCATTTATCTTAAAGAGACACACTGCTGACTCCCTCACTATCAATCTTGCAGTTTAAGCAGTCTTATACTGCCATCCGGTGGTCAAAAAAGTACTACATGCAAAACAAATTACAGGGAACCCTCGACTTACGTCGCCCTCGACCTACGGCAACTCGGACTTACGAACGCGCTCCGAACGGCCATGTACTCGGGCCATGTGCTCTGAGTTTCGACTTACAGACGAAATCCGGACTTAAGAACGGCCATGTGCTCGGGCCATGTGCTCTGAGTTTCGACTTACAGACGAAATCCGGACTTACGAACGGCACGTGTCCTGAGCTCCGACTTACGTCTACGAACGGTCCCTAGGTCCGGAACTCGTTCTTAAGTCAAGGGTTCCCTGTAAACATTTCTTCTTAAATTTGACAGTAGATACTAATTATTGTAACATTTCAAACAATATTATCGTTTATCGCAATAATTTCTAAGACAATTAATCACCAGGCAAAATTTGTTATTGTGACAGGCCTAACTGAGACAAAAATCCATTTATTCATCTGACCAGCCATCTAACCTGAACTGATCCAGACATTGTCTTATAATGTTGTCAATTCAGAACCAGCAAGCCCCACAGGTCAGTGGTCTTGTCGAAGTTCTCCACTCTGCCGTGTGACTCAAACCCTTCATCGTGATGGTGGGACCGGCTCAGCTTTGTGGCCCTGACAGTCAGCATGGGAGAACCCCCCTGCCCCAGGCCATTGGGACACAGAGAAGAGAGTCTGTCCCCCAGCTGAAGAGACAAACTCACAGGACAATAGTCGTATTCTGCTGAAGGACAGGAAGCTTGGGGCAATGGACAAGCTGGGACGCTGAAACTTCAGACAAACTCAGAGAGATTTTGACAGTTTCAGAGACTGAGAACAAGACAAAGTAAGGTTCAAAGACAGTACAAAGTGTTTCATTATTTCTAAATGTAAGAAGTAAAAGAAGTGTGATTTAAAAATAACTCAATGAGAGAAAACAGCCCAAACACTTTCTGTTTTTGTGTTGGAGATAATCTAAGTGCAGGAGTTACAGCAGCAGTCACCAGTACAGATGTGCAGTCCACAGCTGGCTGCTGTCTGAGTCCAGAGACTAAGAACAGTTTCATTGTGAGAAAAATGTCATATTGGCCTGGTTCATAGAGTAAGCTGCTCATATGTGCAACAATAGATTAGTCAAGTGATAAACTGGTGTTTCGAATCATTATTTCATTTAGGTGTTGTAGAACTTAGGACTCAAGCTTTTCTCTTGTAAGGAGCCTGTTTCAGGAGTCATCATTGATAATAAAAGACATTTGTTAAAGCACAGTTCCTGTACACGTCCGATGATCCATTTTAAAACACACCCGCCGCTTTTCATGCCACAGTTTTTAGGCTAATAGGCAATGAGAGGGCCAAGTCTCATATCTCATTGACGTGGGTGCATGATGGAAATCACACATGTTTCTACCCTTACCACCCGCTTAGAACCGGCAGCTCTCCACGGCAAGAGAAGGATGACCGGGAGGGACTGCGCCTTGTCCAGGCGGCGTATGAGCACGTCCCCATGCAGTCTGTTGGAAACAACAGCAGTCTCTTTCAGACAAATTTACAAAATGGTGCTTCTCTGTAGTTAAACAGAAATACCAGATCTTTCTTCTCCAACTCCTCCCCCATCAGCTGTTAACAAACATTCACTCACACTGCACATGGTGTGTGCTGCAGTGGGACGACTTTATCAGGATCTCTCCCCCGCCGGTTTTCCTTCGAGTATGAAATATCTGTGAGAAAAAGGCTACAACAATGTCAGCCTCTACATTTGGTTGAAGTATAACCCGGCCTTTGAACTGAGATCATCTTGTGCTCAGAAGAGAGAGTTGTAGAAGTGTTGGTCAAACCTTGTAGGGGACATGATGCATAATCTGGCATGAGATCTTGTGAGATGTGTTCTTTCTCAAAATATGAGTTGAAGTTGACTCTCAGCTACTACCACACCAAATGTTAGCTCATCGTCTGTAAAGCTGACTGAGGACATTTTTGTAGTCCCAACAGAACGTTGGCTGAGGCAAACATCTGGACAGCCTTGATATGAGCCGACTCCAAAAGCTACATCAACAGATGTGCACCCGATGACTACTTCTGAATGCCAGAATTATACCGTTTTATTTTAAAGCTTCTGTAAAACACAGCTTCTGCATCGCTGCCTGGGAAGCTATGTACAGGGTGCCTGAAAGTTTTGTGAACTTTTTATAATTTTCTATATTTCTGCATCAATATGACCTAAAACATCATCAGATTTTCACACAAGTCCTAAAAGTAGATAAAGTGAACCCAAACAAATGAGACAAAATATTATACTTTGTCATTTATTTATTGAGGAAAATGATCCAATATTACATATTTGTGATGGTAAAAGTATGTGAACCTTTGCTTTCAGTATTTGGAGTTTTTATTTACTATTTGTATTTGGGCTCCTTTGTGACCTCATTATTCCACTCCTTGCTCTTGGAGTGATCTTTGTTGGTCGACCACTCTTGGGGAGGGTAACAATGGTCTTGAACTTCCTCCATTTGTGCACAATCAGTCTGACTGTGGACCAGAGGAGTTCAAACTCTTTACAGATGTTTTGTAACATTTTCCAGCCTGATGAGCATCAACAACTTTTGCCTGTGTGCATTAGTGAGAACTGCTGATCCTAGAGGTTCACATACTTTTACCCTCACAAATATGTAATATTGGATTATTTTCCTCAATAAATAAATGACAAAGTATAATGTTTTGTCTCATTTGTTTGGGTTCTCTTGATCTACTTTTAGGACTTGTGTGAAAATCTGATGATGTTTTAGGTCATACTGATGTAGAAATATCAAAAATTTAAAAAGGCTTCACAGACATTCGAACACCACTAAGTACAACTTTAATCAGCATTTGTTTTATTTCATGTAGGTTGATAATTAGGTTAAAAATAAAAAAAGTTGAACTCTGCGAACAAACAGCCCCAAACAATCTAAATAACCTGTTTCTCCAGAGGTTTGGAGCCAAGCAAAAACACGAAGGACAACGAGATGCAAGAGAAGCTGAGGTGAAGTCACCTCAGGCAAAAACCTGTTGACACATGTTCATCTGAAGCTGAGCCAGAAGTGCAAGAATAAAAACTGAAATCCAGTGAATGCTGAGATATTTTGCTAACAGACAAACAAGGTTGATGCTAAAGTGCAAAGACATTAATGTGTTGCACTCAAAGTATGAGTTGAGGACGATGCTCTCACCAAATCTGACCTCAGTCGTTACAACACTGGTCATGCTGTGCTTCCTGGGGTAAGTTGTCTGTGGCAGCCATCTTAATTTGAGTTGACTCAATTTGGTCACTTGCACAAAATTCAAACTAAATAGAAAATCAGGTTTTGAAAATCAAACACTATGAAATGTTGGAGATTGAAGCCATTTTAAGACAGACATCGTCCAAACCGTCATCGGTCCTGTCAGACTGAGCCATCCAAAACAGGTTAGATATTATTATTCAGAACTGCTCCGCATGAGCCCACATCAAAATGTCTAAAGTATCATTTCAGGAGCAGCTCTGCTAAAAGAAGAGCAGTGAATGTGTTCTGATCAGACGATCATCAGCAGGCGCTCTGACTTCCAGCCACATGTCACACGTTGGTGCAGAGCCGGTTTCCAACAGGACTGTTCATGCGTGGGAATCTGCGACGCCTCGCTCCAGCTTCCTTTCAGTCGTACAGCTCCAGGGTCGTTACGGAACTGTACGCACGTCCAGCTCTGCAAAGGAGTGGACGCCGTTCAAACCGTGACAGAGACGCGTCTTTACTTTGTCTCTGTCTGCATTTCTTCTGGACATTTAACTTCCTGAGCAGCACATAAACCACTTAACTCACAGCTAGCTGCAGGGAGAGCTCTCTCAGGGGAAAATGTGAACATCTGTACGACACGAAGAGGAGGAGGAGGAGGAGGAGGAGGAGGAGGAGGAGGAGGAGGCCGTTTTCATTCCATGTTTGCAGATAAAACACAACTCCATCCATGTCACGGGCTCAGAGGACCGCCGCGCTGTAAGTGTCTCACTGCGGCCTCGGCTGCACCATGAGACAGAGACAAGACGCTCTCCTCCTCCAGCTGCTGACAGCTGTTATTAAGGTGTGGAGGACTTTGATTTCCAAGCTAAAGTTTCATCTGATGAAGGATATTTTTCAACAAGTGTTGAAAAATAACTCAATATTCGTGAAAACTCTGAAGAGATGATTTCCTGTTCACATTGTGCCACACAATATGTTCTGGTTTTATTTCTTTTTTTTCCTCTTCTTTCATCTTAACCACATCGGATTGTTTTAAAAACAGAGTTTCTACTTTGTTCACACTGTTCATCCACATGCAACCAGAATACAGGCAGTCCCTGACTTACGAGCGCTCTTACTTACAAGGTTCCGGACTTACAAATATGCATCTCATTAAAAAAAAATAATATATATATATATATTTTTTTTTTTTTTTTTTATAAATGAATACATGTACAGTACTGTACAGTCACCAAGCACTTAGCCTATCCTAACACAGTTTTTAAAGATGAAGGAGTGAGTTGAATTGTCTCCCTTTCACATAAAGTGAAAGTAGCTCCCTTTATGTGAATGGAGCCTGCTGGGGAGGAGGGAGACAATTCAACTGACTCCTTAACTGTGTTAGGATAGGCTAAGTGCTTGGTGACTGTACAGTACTGTACATTTATCTATTTATAAATAAATAAAATTAAAATATACTGTATATACTGTATATTTTAATAAATAGATAAATGTACAGTACTGTACAGTATG
>JBBPBX010053959.1:12861-23656 GCA_038048925.1 Garcialebias charrua
TCCACCCCATGTACCACATGTGATGAAATGACAATAAAGATTCTCTGACTCTCTCTGACTTGTAAAGGAGTCCTGGAGGCTCAATGAGACTAACCTGAATAAATAAAGGCTGAATGAATTTACTGAATTTCATTCAATCAAAAGTGACATGACACCTTCAACAAACAAAAATAGTAATGTAAGACACCCCCCACCCCCCAAAAAATAAATAAATAAAAATAAATAAAGCACACTGAGAAGAACGGCACTTTAAATAAATTTAAAGCTAGAAGAGCATCCCACCAGTGCTGAAAACAAACACATTTTAATGACTAAATATATCTTTACTGGTTTCACACCGAAGGTTTTCCCAATCTGCAGCCATCTTGTTCTGATGGGTCGTGCAGGGACAGCGTGGGTCGGTATCACGTCTGATCTGGTCCTGAGAACTGGACATTTATATTTAAGAACAAGAAATCACTTTCAAACCACATCTGGGACAGTGTAGACGAGGCCCAGCATGTTACTGGTTTTCATGGTTTAGTTTCAATGAAATAATGATTAATAATCGGTCATAGTTTTTAGGGGTGCAGGAAAAAAGAATGGATTTTTTAAATAATCTAGATTCTCAGTCCTGGCGATTCAGAATCGATTCTAAAAGCCCCCAAATCGTTTTTTTTTTTTAACATTAAAACCCAATAGATAGAGAAAATAAAACCATGTCTCATAGTATATGAAAGAATACATAAAATGAAAGAATACATAAAATGAAAGGTGGCAGAAAGAAGAAGAAATCTTATTTTATCCGCCCTTTTATCAAAAACAAAACAAGTTCAAACAATCAATTCAAACAATAATCTTCTATAAGTAACAGAGCAAAAAGCTAACCTAATGCATCCCTGTATTATTTGTTCCTATTTTTGGTATAAATATCAAACAATGCAAAAAATTTGATAAAATAAGGAACCTAAAATTATTGTTAAAATAAATGTTCCATTTGTTTACATTGTTGTTTATTCTTTTCAGCTTGTCAGTTACAAAACTGAAACTAAATTTATGACCATTTTAATAGAAAAATCGTTTCTGAATCAAAAATCGATTTTGAATCGAATCGTGACACCAAAAATCGGAATTGAATCGATTCTCCAGACACTGAGAGATTTGCACCTTTATGAACCTGCCACTTTTATATTTTCTCCTATGTGCACTAGTCTCAATTTAAATAAATGTGTTTTGTATGAGCAATCTTGTCAGCACTGCTCCAACTCACAGCTGAAGAATTTCAAGGGTTTGATTTTACACAAAAATACAATCAGAAGCTCGTGGCACAAAGCACGTGGTGACACTGTTTCATCAACCAAAAAGTCATCAATATTTCTGTTTCATCAACCAAAAAGTCATCAATATTTCTGTTTTTATTTCAGAGAAGCCACAAGTATCAGAGAAAAGTCTGGAAATAAGCACAAGTTTGAATAGTCCATTCTGATCAAATCATTTCTATTTTAACTGATCCACCTAAAAACACATTTCACACAGAGGTCTAGCATAAATGAAAGTTTGGTTCAGTCTGAGTGAATCACCACCAGTGACTAATAATCAATAATCAATAATCAAACGGTGACAGGAAGATAACCAGCAGCTCTTTGGACTTTTTGCAGTTTTTAAGACAGAAGCTGTTTTTGAGGCCAAACGTTACAGAGTTTGGATAAATGTCTTTTGTTTAAGGATTATAAAAATGTTTTTTCTTGGAAGACAGACTGGAGCTGAGCTCTCAGACATCTCATCACACACACACACACACACACACACACACACACACACACACACACACACACACACATACACACACATACACACACACACACACACACACAGCAACACGTCGCTTCAACCAGAACCATCCTCTCCTACAAACCGGAGGAGCCCAAACACAGCGCTCTGAGTTCTTCTTACCGGAACCGGGGAGAGTCCTTGATGCAGTCCTCAAAATCCACCGTCATCCTGAGCGGACACAAGTATGATACACGAGCTTCTCACGCTTCAACACACACAGGCTTCATCCCCCGAAAGGAGCAGGACCGAGGACACACACACCGCGAGCTTCTCTCGCAGTAAACCAGTTCTGAGGAGCGGCTCCCAGACTGGAGCCTCTGATGCGTTCAGGAGCAGCCGGCTCAGCTCGGAAATCCCAGCTTTGTTCTGCCGTTGGCGACATGCCAAATCCAGAGCCATATTTTACCACATATCCAACATCATGTGCAGGAAATAAATGCATTTAGCATGATTAAAGTCACATTTTTTTGTGAAACCACAAAATGTTGGGTGATCAATGACCTTTCTTAAATTGTATTGACAATGAACTGAGTTTTAAAGGGAAGCAGAACAGAGGTTAAATGACATGACCCACCATGTTTTCAAATTGCATCGCCATTAATATTTAGTAGTTAAATAATGAAACAGGAGTGTTTATTTATATTGTAGAGAAATAACGCTAAATGTGTTATTTCATGTTTTTTAGCAGTTTTTAGCAGCAGCTCCGGGAAGATCTGCCCCTCTCCATATATGGGCATTGACGTCACTGAAGTTTCCACCTTGAATGCAGGCGGAGTATAGCAAGCATGCATCAACGTAGCTTCATTATTGCAGCAGTGTTAAAAAGTTCTAATAAATAAATAAAAACAGAGCGCTGGTCCAGCTGTACCCACAACTGCACCAGGAAATACTTAGAGGTTGCGCATCCACGTAGGACACTAGTTTAATTTGCTTGCTCGCTACAAATTCATTAATTTCTTCATGAAGTCGGCTCGACTTTTTACCCCTTTCATAAGTCCAACCCGCGCTATTCCCGCACAGACCAGTGCTACTGGTCCTGCCATTTAATCCTCTTCGGGTCATTCGACCACAGTTGAACGCAGGTAGGTCCCGCTCAAATAAACTTGTTCAGAAATGAAGCCTGAGCGCTGCTCCAAACGTGGCGTGGAGCTGAGCTGAACTGGACCGCGACGTGGGACAGACGTCAGACGTGTACAAGTTGTCGTGTCATTTTTAATATTTCCTCAGTAATTATTGTACAGCTGGCTACAGTGATCAGTGCGCGCAGACAACAGCACCTCCTTCGATGCTCAAAGAGAGGAAGGGAAAAAAAGCGAAAGTAACTTTTACAAGTAGTCCGGTCGTGTCATTTTTAATATTTCCTCAGTAATAATTGAACAGCTGGCTGCAGTGATCAGCGCGCGCAGACAACAGCACCACCTCCAATGCTCAGAGAGAGAGAGGGGGAAAAAAGGCGAATTTTTTTTAATATTCCCTTGTTAATAAATCTGCCTGTTGATTAATCCTGTGGTCGCACACTGATGTCTATCATATTCTGAGCGCGGATCCGCGGCTCTCACTCTCATAAACCTCCATCGCGAACTCACTCCTGCCTTCTGAGAGGAGCCTGTATTGATGTCACTCCGGACTTCGGCAATCTTCGGCGGAGTTTCCGGAGGTTTCCGGGAATCCGTTTTTTTTTTTTTTTTTATACTCGCCTGGCCCAAATGCAAAAATGAAAATAGACATCATATTCTACTACAGTAATTGTCCAATATGGTGAATTGTTACTGTCACGGTGGGTGTTGTCCTTTAACCGTAACTATAAGCTAAAATTAGCAGTAGCTAAAAACGCAAATTAGTAAAAACAAATATAAAATGAAAAAAATGAAAGAAAAAAAGGAGCTAAAAATTCAGATGATTTTACTGTCAAATCTAAAACTAAAAGCTACACCTAACAAGCTAAAAACTATAAAAAGCAAAACTATAGCTAAATCAAAAATTTGTAAAGCAAAATAGATAAATGCTAAAATTCACAAAAGGCTAACACTAGCAAAACTACTACCAAAAGTTAAAATGAGCACAACAGTAGCTAGAGATTAAAAGTCCACTGATGTGATTTTTCTACTATTCATCAAATTGCTCAAAATATATATTTTATCATTTAAATATGTTCGTTTTCGCAAACAAAATGATAAATCACTTTAATTTTGCTTTAAAAGTGGTTTTGAACTTCAAGCCGTGTTTAATCATGGGAAATCCGATTACACACGAACGCACCATCTGTGACATAGTGAGAGGCAGAGGGCTCTGGTCTCTTTAATAGGGGACATTTAAAAACCAGACAAATTTAACAATCTATGTGAAGATTTGAGGTATTTGTCTTCATTTTGGGAAGCAGAAAATTGTTTGGGTGATGGAACAAGAAACAACAGGATCTAATTTAGGTCTGATGCTGTATCAGACTTACCTTCATGTCAAGCTGCTCACACCCGCGCACCGTGACAAGCCCAGAGCTCTGCCTCACACTCTGCACACTACGTCACAGTGTAGTCGTGTGTAATCGGATTTCCCATGATTAAACACGGCTTGAAGTTCAAAATCACCTTTAAAGCAAAATTAAAGTGATTTATCATTTTGTTTGCAAAAACAAACATATTTAAATGATAATATATATATATATATATATATATATTGAGCAATTTGATGAATAGTAGAAAAATCGTGTCAGTGGATCTTTAAACTTGTAACAAAACAAAATCATCTAAATCAAAGATAAAAGCTAAAATAGGCAAACCAGTTGCTAAAATTAGCAAAAAGCTATACTTAGTCTTTGCTAAAAACCATAGAAAAGCTAAAATTGTAAAAAATAAAAAAATCAGCAGAATTGCCATTAAGCTAATATTGGCAAAGCTGTAGCTAGAAGCAAAAATATGCAAAACTCTCTAAAATTAAAGTTAACAAAACTGTAGCTAAAAATTAAAATGAACAAAACTGTAGCTATAAATTAAAGTTAACAAAATTGTAGCTAAAAATTAAAATTAACTAAACTAAAATTTAACAAAACTGTAGCTAAAAATTAAAGTTAACAAAACTGTAGCTAAAAATTAAAATTAACAAAACTAGCTAAAAATTAAAATTAACAAAACTGTAGCTAAGAATTAAAGTTAACAAAACTGTAGCTAAAAATTTAAATTAACTAAACTAAAAATTAACAAAACTGTAGCTAAAAATTTAAGTTAACAAAACAGTGGCTTAAAAACTAGAACAAAAAAGTTTAAAGACAAAACGGGAAATATGCTGAAGGAGATGAATATGCTTCCTGTGGACCCATCATCTGCAGGAGGGGCCATACGAGTTGAGTGCATGATGACATGGGCAGTAGCTGAAGGTTGGGACCTTGGCGCTCTGACTCTGGCTTAACAAAGTTGGCTCACATGGAATGTGACCTCTCTGGCAGGGGGAGGAGCCTGAGATCGTGCGTGAGTTTGAGAGGTACCGACTAGATATAGTTGCCAGGCTCACCTCGACACACAGCATGAGCTCCAGAACCAAACTTCTAGAGAAAGGCTGAACTTTCCAGTTCCAGTTCTGGAGTTGCCCATGGTGAGGGGTGCTGAGTAGGTGCAGGTCTACTCTTGCCCCCAACTTGCTGCCTGTCTGTTGGAGTTTACCCCGGTAGATGAGAGAGTAGCTTTCCTGCACCTTCGGGTGGGGGGACGGGCTCTGACTGTTGTTTGTACCTACATGCCAAACTGCAATTCAGTGCCCGGCCTTCTTGGAGTCCTTGGCAGGGGTGCTGGAAGGTGTGCCAGCTAGGGACTCCTTTATTCTGCTGGGGGGACTTCAGTGCCCATAGGTAATGACAGTGTGATGTGGAGGGGTGTGATTGAGAGGAATGGCCTCTCTGATCTGAACTCAAGTGGTGTTCTGTTGTTGGACTTCTGTTAGTCATAGTTTGTCCATCACAAACACCATGTTTGAACATAAGGGTGTCCATAAGTTCACTTGTCTTAGCATCAGGACGCCCTAGATCATAGATCAATGAATGACTTTGTAGTCATGTCATCTGATTTGCAGCAGTTTGTTTTGGACACTTGGGTGAAGAGAGGAGCTGAGCTGTCAACTGATCACCACCTGGTAGTGAGTTGGATCAGATGGTGGGGGAAGATGCTGGACAAACTCAGTTGACTCAGTAGTCCTTTGTCCCTCAAGCCATCAGACTGTTCAACTCCTCCCCGTACAGTAAAAATAGAGCCTTACCCGAACACTTGTGTAAGTGTATGCATGTATGTATTATTTACATGTACATATACACCCGAGCACCCAAAGGACAGAACACCACACAAACAGAGTGGCGTAGTGTACGCGGTCCAATGCAGCGAGGACTGTCCGGACCTCTACATTGGGGAAACTAAGCAGCCCATTCACAGAAGAATGCCCCAACACAGGAGGGCCTCCTCCTCTGGACAAAACTCAGCTGTTCACCTCCACCTCACGGACAAGGGACACTCATTTGAGGACCAGAATGTGCAAATTTTGGACCGAGAGCACAGGTGGTTTGAGAGAGGGGTGAAGGAAGCGGTTTATGTAAAACAAGAGAAACCATCTTTTTTTTTTTATCAGGAGAACATACATAAACCATCTTTAAACAGAGGAGGAGGCCTCAGGTTCCAACTTTCTAAAACATATAGTGCAGCCCTGGGGCTGATTCCTAGGTGTCTCACACCTGATGGGAACAGAGGAGCCCCGTTTGTTAATTAGACTAACAAAGACTTTGAGAGGCTCCTGCTGTTGAGATGTGAGGTGTGATTTGTCAATTTACACACAGCAGATGTGTGTGCTTTCTGTCAGCCTTAAAAAGCCTTGCTTCTACACACTGCCCTTTGAATTGAGAAAGCCTCTCGGATGAGAAGCGGAACGTCTTCTGTTACAAATAAAGTCCAGTTGTTGAACGCCTTTTTTGATTTGATCATGTCCTGGATGACTGAGAATCTTCACCAGCATATTACTGGATGCCTCAAATTTCCATCCATCCATCTATCCATCATCTTTACTTCTTCCTTTTTGGGTTGCGGGGGTCGCCGGTGCACATGTCTAGCCATGATTGTGCGAAAGGCAGGGGACACCCTGGGCAGGTCTCCAGTCCATCACAGGGACACATAGAGACAAGAGACAAAAAACCATTCACTCTCTCACTCACACCTAGGGACAATTTAGAGTTACCAATCAGACTAACATGCATGTTATTGGTCTGTGGGAAAAAAAACGGAGACATGGAGAAAACCAATGCATGCATGGAGAGAACAGGCAAACTCCACCCAGAAAGCCTCAACCCCTCACCACCCCCAGGGGTTAATAAAGTATCAATCAATCAATCAATCAATCAATCAATCGCTACCGGTGTATGAATGGGTGGATGGTTGGTATTGTAAAGCGCTTTGGGGCCCCTCATCGGGGGCTAGAAAGCGCTATATAAATAAGCTCCATTTACCATTTACCAATCTGTCTGTCTGTCTGTCTGTCTGTCTGTCTGTCTGTCTGTCTGTCTGTCTGTCTGTCTGTCTGTCTGTCTGTCTGTCTGTCTGTCTGTCTGTCTGTCTGTCTATCAGGGAACCCTCGAGATACGAACGGGTTCTGGACCTAAGGATGAGACTTAGGTCGATTTTGCCGTAACTTGCGGACCAAAAACACGTGCCGATCGTAGGTCCGTATTTCTGACGTAGGTCGCGGCTATACCGCTAACGGAGTTCCGCACACACATTTAACGGCATGAGACTGAACTAGCGGACATACTGGGCCATAAACATGCATAGAACTTTATTTACAAACACTTAGCTAACACACTACACCACACATTCATCCATAAACACACAAAACCTGAACAGCATGTACAGGTACTGTACATCAATGTTAGACAGTGCTATTCAGCACAGCACATCTGTACTGTAATTTAAAAAATCTACTGACATGTATGAAAACAAAGTGCCTTAGTGTACAGTCCAGTTCTCCATCCATCCATCCATTTTCTTCCGCTTATCTGGGGTCGGGTCGCTGGGGTAGCAGCCTAAGTAGGGAGGCCCAGACTTCCCTCTCCCCAGCCACTTGGAGCAGCTCCTCTGGGGGAATCCCAAGGCGTTCCCAGGCCAGCCGAGAAACATAGTCCCTCCAGCGTGTCCTGGGTCTTCCTCTGGGTCTCCTCCCGGTGGGACATGCCCGGAACACCTCACCAGGGAGGCGTCCAGGAGGCATCCTAACCAGATGCCCGAGCCACCTCAACTGGCTCCTCTCGATGTGGAGAAGCAGCGGCTCTACTCCGAGTCCCTCCCGGATGACTGAGCTTCTCACCCTATCTCTAAGGGAGAGTCCAGCCACCCTGCGGAGAAAACTCATTTCAGCCGCTTGTATCCGAGATCTTGTTCTTTCGGTCATAACCCAAAGCTCATGACCATAGATGAGGGTGGGAACGTAGATCGATCGGTAAATTGAGAGCTTTGCCTTTTGACTCAGCTCTCTCTTCACCACGACAGACCGGTACAGCACCCGCTTCACTACGGACGCTGCACCTATCCGCCTATCGATCTCACGCTCCAGTTTTCTCTCATTCGTGAACAAGACCCAGAGATACTTAAACTCCTCCACTTGGGGCAGGACCTCCTCCCCGACCCGTAGAAGGCATGCTACCCTTTTCCGGCTCAAGACCATGGCCTCGGATTTGGAGGAACTGATCCTCATCCCGGCCGCATCACACTCGGCTGCAAACCGCTCCAGCGAAAGCTGTAGATCACAATCTGATGAAGCCAATAGGACCACATCATCTGCAAAAAACAGAGAAGCGATTCTAAGGCCACCAAAACGGATCCTCTCAACACCTTGGCTGCGCCTAGAAATTCTGTCCATAAAAGTTATGAACAGAATCGGTGACAAAGGGCAACCTTGGCGGAGTCCAACTCTCACCGGAAACGAGCCTGACTTACTGCCAGCGATACGGACCATGCTCTGACACCGGTCGTACAGGGACCTAACAGCCCATATCAAAGGGCCTGGTACCCCATACTCCCGGAGTACCCCCCACAGAACCCCCCGAGGGACGCGGTCGAAATGCCTTCTCCAAGTCCACAAAGCACATGTAAACTGGTTGGGCAAACTCCCACGCACCCTCCAGGACCCTGCTGAGGGTGTAGAGCTGGTCCAGTGTTCCACGACCAGGACGAAAACCACACTGCTCCTCCTGAATCCGAGGTTCGACTATCCGACGGACCCTCCTCTCCAGAACCCCTGAATAGACCTTACCAGGGAGGCTTAAGAGTGTGATCCCCCTATAGTTGGAACACACCCTACGGTCCCCCTTTTTGAATAGGGGAACCACCACCCCAGTCTGCCAATCCAAGGGAACTGCCCCCGATGTCCACGCAATATTGTAAGCCAACACAACCCCACAACATCCAGAGCCCTAAGGAACTCAGGACGAATCTCATCCACCCCCGGAGCCCTGCCACCACAGAGCTTTTTAACCACCTTGGCGACCTCAGCACCAGAGATTGGAGAGCCCGACCCAAAATCCCCAGGCTCCGCTTCCTCAGTGGAAGACGTGCCAGTAGGATTGAGGAGGTCTTCGAAGTATTCCGCCCACCGACTCACAACATCCCGAGTTGAGGTCAACAGCACGCCATCCCCACCATAAATGGTGTTGGTCGCGTACCGCTTTCCCCCCCTGAGACGCCGGATGGTGGACCAGAATCGCCTCGAAGCCGTACGGAAGTCATTCTCCATGGCCTCTCCGAACTCCTCCCACGCCCGAGTTTTTGCCTCAGCAACCACCCGAGCCGCATGCCGCTTGGACTGCTGGTACCTATCTGCTGCTTCCGGGGTCCCACAGGCCAAAAAGGCCCAATAGGACTCCTTCTTCAGCTTGACAGCATCCCTCACCGCCGGTGTCCACCACCGGGTTCGAGGGTTGCCACCACGACAGGCACCAACAACCTTGCGGCCACAACTCTGATAAGCTGCCTCGACAATAGAGGCGCGGAACATGGCCCACTCGGGCTCAATGTCCCCCGCCTCCCTCGGAACGTGTTCAAAGCTCTCCCGGAGGTGGGAGTTAAAGCTCCGTCTTACGGGAGACTCTGCCAGACGTTCCCAGCAGACCCTCACAATACGTTTGGGCCTGCCAGGTCTGACCGGCATCCTCCCCCACCATCGGAGCCAACTCATCACCAGGTAGTGGTCAGTTGACAGCTCCGCCCCTCTCTTCACCCGAGTGTCCAAGACATGCGGCCGCAGATCAGATGAGACGACAACAAAGTCGATCATCGAACTACGACCTAGGGTGTCCTGGTGCCAAGAGCACATATGGACACCCTTATGCCTGAACATGGTGTTCGTTATGGACAATCCATGACGAGCACAGAAGTCCAACAACAGAACACCACTCGGGTTCAGATCAGGGGGGCCGTTCCTCCCAACCACACCCCTCCAGGTCTCACTGTCATTGCCCACGTGAGCGTTGAAGTCCCCCAGCAGAACAAGGGAGTCCCCAGGAGGCGCACCCTCCAATACCCCCTCCAAGGACTCCAAAAAGGGTGGGTAATCTGCGCTGCCGTTTGGCGCATAGGCACAAACAACAGTCAGAGCCCGTCCCCCCACACGTAGGCGAAGGGAGGCTACCCTCTCGTTCACCGGGGTGAACCCCAACGTACAGGCACCAAGATGGGGGGCAACAAGTATGCCCACTCCTGCTCGGCGCCTCTCACCAGGGGCAACTCCAGAGTGGAAGAGTGTCCAACCCCTCTCAAGGAAACTGGTTCCAGAGCCAGAGCCATGCGTTGAGGTGAGTCCGACTATTTCTAGCCGGAACCTCTCAACCTCACACACTAGCTCAGGCTCCTTCCCCACCAGAGAGGTGACATTCCATGTCCCAATGGCCAGCTTCTGTAGCCGAGGATCAGACCGCCAGGGTCCCCGTCCTCGGCCACCACCCATCTCACATTGCACCGACCCCTTT
>JBBPBX010053960.1:8678-23653 GCA_038048925.1 Garcialebias charrua
ATGCCATCTGAAAAGGCTGGATCCTGGATGGCTTTTTTCAGGAAATTTAGCATTGACTTCAACAGAGCTGCCCTCTGGGGGATACACTGCACACCTACAGAAACATTATCATATAGTGGAAAACCATTAAGCTTTGACAAGTACCGGTATGTTTTCTTTAGTGTGTAATAAGCTTTGTGTGTACCTGGTCGAGGTGCATTAGCAGAACTGTTCTGTGCTCTGTGGTCTACCTCTGGTCTAGAACCAGAAGAAGTTGATGGTCCGGGGCTGCTTTCCATGGAAACTTCAGACACTGTAAAATGTATTTAGAATGAAGACAACTCAAAACAACACTTATAGCCTTTATGATTTGATGATACTACCAAAACGTATACATAGAGCTTAAAGAACACTATGATATTTAGAGGGACTTTATCCTCTCAAAATTGTTTAAAATTTCTAGCATTGATTCAACTAAATGTTTACAATATTACATTAACAGCAGATTTATCAGATTAATATTTACATTGGTTACTTTTTCCACAAAGTGTTTTTGTAAAGTTAGATGTCACGTGGACTGCCATTAAAGAAGACAGAACTTATTGTATGTGCTGCATATTCATGAAACAACTGCTTTGAAAAATGGCTTATTGTTATGCTAATAGTGGCCATAAAATTATGGATAAATATTTTAATTGGCAGTGACTGAAATAAATGACTGGTTTTAAATACCCTGATCTATTTTAAGAAAATAGAATTTAAACTCCCAACACATCAATTGAACAGCTAAAGTTTGTATTATTTACACAAGGCATGCAGAGCCCAATGATTCATGCTGTTCATGCTATAGATACTAAATTCTAACTAATCCATCTGTAGGCCTGAGCAAAAACAAAAAAAGCCCTAAAGAGTGAGTGGAACTGACTATTTTAACTCTGGAAGTCAGGTACCGGTACTTTTATAACATATAAAAGCTAAATATATTTTATGTTTTAAACTTACTCTCCATGTCTGTGTCCATGTCCTCAGACTCCACAGTTGAGCTAGGCCTCTGAATCTTTGGCTTGATGACAAAGGGGCACTCTTTTCGGGACAAGTCCACCTCATGCTATGTAAAGACAGTAAGTGTGTGAACATAAAGGCTTACGTGATTCTGTAACTCACAGCAGCTGTAACGGGGACAACGAAATGCATATGCTAAAACTTGCCTCTAGCCTGGAGATGAAAATTGAAAGGCCAGTGTGGGACTGAAAAGCAGCCATGTCAAGGTTGGTAATAAGGTCCACAACACGCACTGCTCGTGTCACAAATGTGATCTGGTCCTGCTCATCACCTAAGAACTTGATAACCTACAAAATAAATAATTTAAAAAAAGTTGTGATCTAAGCTAAACTGATTTGTGATTATAGCCTAATAAAATCTGGCTATACCTTCAAAAGGGCTTCCATCATGCCACAAGAGACAAGGGCTTCACCTCCAGCATCATAGCTAGCCAGGTGGTAGAGGAATGAGAAGAGTGCTGTGGCAAACTGGTGTGGATAGGGCTCCATCAATGGATCTAGGAAACAAAACAAACAAAAACAGGTTCATTTTACTGGTTCCACTTATTCCTAAAGATTTTATAACAGTCCATTTAATGCATTCTCACCAATCATTGCTTGTATACAGTTGCGCACCAATACAGGCAAGAAGCCATGATAGGACGCTGTGCCAGTGCAGTCAATTATGTTGGAAAGCTTGGGTGTCCTTTCCAGATGGACTATTGACGTTAATGTGCGCAAAGATGCTGCCTTGATATCCTAAAATGAAATAAAGCAAATAATACGCAAGTAGAATTAAAAATACTATGATAAAGAATTTGATTAATATATATACCGGTATATATATATATACTGTATGTCAGTGCTGGGAGACATGCATTTAGTATAGGAAGATGTGACTAGACAAAAACAAAGTACAGGTAAAACATTTTCTTACCACAAGCTGTTTGTTTGTAATCTGTAAGACATCCACCAGTTCTTCTATCAAACCATTATACAGAATACTGTTGGCTGATTCTTGCAGTGCATTTGAATACACTGAAAATGAACAGAAGAATTCAGAAGTTGAAGCTGGAAGAAAACCCTTTTAATTTTCTAAAAAAAAAAAAAAAAATTTAATAAGTAGATCTTCTACGTACCCAGTATAGAAATAGCATGCAGTCGGGCCTGCACGGCTTGCAACCTCTTCTTGTGATTTGAGAACCCATGGGCCAGCCAAATGTGTGTGAACAGTAGGGTTTGTTTGTCCTTAGGGATGTTGTACATTGCTGTCAGCGACTCCATGATTTCTGATGGGCTTTCTGAAATCTATAAACGCACAATATGAAATGTGTAATGGCAAAAATCCAGTTTCAGTAATTCAGTATAAACAAAATTAATTTTAAGACTGTACCTTGTCAAGCTGCTCGATGTGAATATAGTGTAGTGTGTTACTACTTGTCTGCAGGGTAAATAAACAGTTCAGAACAAATTAGGAAAAACTCAGTTAAAAAAAAAAAACACACAATGTGTACCGTATTCGTCGGTCTTTAATACGCTCCCGTGTATAATGCGCTTTGACCAATTATTGCCAATAAACCAGAAAAAACCATACATAATATGCTTCTGTGTTTAATACGCATCTATTATGCGTCACCGCTACGCGACGCGCCAGCGCCTCGTTTGCCCTGCTGAAAATGTCGGCCACAGAAGCGAGCAAGCACCAAAGCACTTCACAAGAAAGCACGGTAAAAACTATTATTTATTTGCGAGAAAAAAATATATTTATTAGCTGACATTATAGCACACGGGCTCCTGAGCTTAACCAAATGTGAAATCAGCTGGTCTGAGCTGGATTTTAAAAAGTAGTTCGCCGATTTGCATACACGCAGGTCATACGCTTTATTTCTTTAAATTTAGCTAAATAAACGCTTACGAGGGCGGCCGTGGTGTAGTGGTAATGGCAGTCGTCTCCCGATCGGAAAGTTGGCGGTTCGACTCCCGGGACCCGCACCATGTGTCGTTGTGTCCTTGGGCAAGACACTTAACCCTGAGTTGCTCCCGGTAGGACTGGAAAGCACCTTGCATGGTAGTCTGCCGCCACCGGTTTATGAATGTGTGTAGCATTCAATATATGTGTAGCACTTTGAGATTTTCAGTAATGAAAAGTGCGTTATAAATTGAATTAATTATTATTATTATATTAAAAAAAAGATATTTCTTAGCTGACTTTATAGCACACGGGCTCCTGAGCTTAACCAAATGTGAAATCAGCTGGATTTGGATCTGCTGATCTTCACGCCCTGACCGCTGTCAATCACTCATCTGCAGATGACTCTGTGGATTACTACAACCAATCTCTCCAGGAGCTTCTGGACCTACATGCTCCCTTGAAGTCAAGACTGGTGTCTTTCTCCCGTTCAGCCCCTGGTACACTGATGAGCTGCGCAGGATGAAGGCAACTGGCCGTGCTATTGAGAGACGTGTAAAATCATCTGGTCTCTCGGTACATAAGCAAGCGTACAAAGAACATCAGAAAGCGTACGCCTATTCTCTTAAAGAAGCACGCTCCAAATATTATTCCAACATCATCAACACCTGCCCTGGAAACTCTAAACAGCTCTTCTCCACAATAACTCATCTGCTTAATCCCATTAAACAAACTCATGAGGACTCTGTTCAAAAATGCAACCTGTTCCTCTCATCATTTAAAAACAAAGTTGACACTATCAGATCTCAGCTCCACAACCTCCCTGATCTTAGTGTGCCATCTACCCGTCTGCTTTCTGGGACCCTGAGCAGCTTTGATGAAGTCGTTCAGAGTGAGGTGGAGACCATCCTCAAGAAAATGAAGCCTTCATCCTGCGCCCTGGATCCCTTCCCCTCGTCTCTCATAAAATCCAATCACTCTGCAATTAGCCCATTAATCACACAAATAATAAATCAGTCTCTACAATCTGGTCATGTTCCACTGCCTCTAAAAACTGCCATCATTAGGCCTCTTCTGAAAAAATCTAATTTGGATCCCGACATTTTTTCTAATTACCGCCCAATTTCCCACCTCCCATTTCTGTCCAAAGTGCTGGAGAAAGCAGTTGCTGCTCAGCTGCAGGACCACCTACAGCAACACTCTCTGTATGAGAAGTTCCAGTCTGGATTCAGAGCAGCTCACAGTACTGAGACTGCACTGCTGAGAGTAACAAATGATGTCCTCATGGCTGCTGACACTGGTTCTCCCTCCATCCTTGTCCTCCTTGACCTCACTGCAGCCTTCGACACTGTGGACCATAGTATCCTCCTCCACCGTCTTCATGTGGAGGTCGGTCTCTGTGACACTGTCCTGGACTGGTTCAATTCTTTCCTCTCCAATAGGCTGGAATGTGTTAGCCTTGGCAATGCCACTTCCCAGACAGTCGGTGTCTCCTGTGGTGTCCCTCAGGGGTCAGTTCTGGGGCCCCTGCTGTTTTCCCTCTACATGCTGCCTTTAGGTCAAATTATTAATCAGTTCAACATTTCTTTTCACTGCTATGCCGACGACACACAGCTTTACATCAGGACTGGAACATCATCATCATCCCTATCTCCGTCTTCACTCACTGTTCTCTCTGCCTGCCTGGAGGAAATAAAGGCATGGATGAATCAGAACTTTCTTCAATTAAACTGCTCGAAGACTGAGGCCATATTGATTGGCACCCCTCACCAGATACAAACATCAACTTTAACAACAATCTCCTTCTCTGGTCAAGACATCCCCCTCTCCACCTCTGTTACAAATCTTGGAATAAAAATGGACTCTCATCTTACATTTGAAAATCACATTAAGCATCTGTTTAAAACCTGCTTCTTCCATCTTCGAAACATCTCCAGACTTCGCCCATCTCTGACTTTTCCTGATGCTGAGAAACTCGTCCATGCCTTTGTCTCCTCCAGGCTCGACTACTGCAACTCCCTGTTTATTGGTATCCCTGGCAAAAACCTTCAGAAACTTCAATACATTCAAAACAGTGCAGCAAGGATTCTGTTGAGAGTTCGTAAATTTGAACATATTACACCCATTCTCCATAACCTCCATTGGCTTCCTGTCACCTACAGAATTCAGTACAAAACTGCTCTCATTACCCATCAATGCTTGCACGGAACTTCACCTGACTATCTAAAGGACATTCTTGCACCATATTCATCCACCCGGTCTCTACGATCACAGAACAGTAATTTCCTTCATATTCCTCGGACCAAATTGAGGACCATGGGAGACCGAGCATTCTGTGTGGCTGCCCCCTGAGAGCTCCACAGTCACTGGTTGACTTTAAAAGCAGCATAAAGACTTTTCTTTTTAAGCAAGCCTATTCTGCCTCTACATGATTTTATCTTTGATCTTAGCCGATATCATTATTGATTTTACTTGGATTTTATCACTTGCTTTATTTTATTACCATACCATACCATTTTATTTATAAAGCACTTTAAACAGGAACAAGTCCACACCAAAGTGCTGGACAAACAAACACGCAACAGGCAACACATACAATGAAGTACAACACGAAAAACATAAAAACATTGCAGATCATAAATCAAACGATCCAGTACAAATCAGCTGGCATTATTTTTTATTTATTTTTTTAGGCAAGCCTAATCTGCATCCACATGATTTTATCTTTGATCTTAGTCGATATTATTATTGATTTTATTTGTTTTTATCACTTGTTTTATTTTGATCTTTGCTTTGTTACACTTTGTAGCACTTTGAGATTTTTATTAATGAAAAGTGCATTATAAATTGAATTCATTATTATTATAATTACAGGGTTTCTGCAAGTTTGAACAACTCAAATTTAAGACTTTTAAAGACCTTTTTAAGACCAGTATGAATCAAATTTAAGACTTATTCACAACATATGTACACGACAGAAATGTGCAGAAGAAATGCATAATTACTTAATTACTTGAGAAGTAACTTTATTGAAAAAACGAAACAAACACATTTCACATTCAGTGTTATGGATAATATATGTATGTATAGGATATATGTATGATATATGTATGCTTGTATGTGGACTACATAAATCTGAGCTCCTCTCCCTTAGCAAGAATCTCCTCCTCAATGTTCTTCAGCTCAGCTGCTTTATCCTTGCTAGCTCTCCTCAGAACGTTTGACTTCGTTATCAACTGAGCCATCTGAGTGCCAGCCTTGCCTTCAGCCTGCTCTGCAAATTTGTCTGCATCTGGTCTGCCCATCCATTGAAATGGACACAAGTCTCCTTAGGTCAAGAGGGTCCACACACTCCTGAGGAAAGACAAAAACAAATATGAGACTTCAGACATTGTATTCTGTCTTATTTTGACTGAGACACAGGCCTAAATTATATTCATTCATTCAACCAAAAAAATATCCAATTATTATTATGATAAAAACGAGTCATAAATGAAATTAAAAGAAGCAGAAAGAAAATATGTAATTATATCTGCTCCCTTTTTCCTCAAAAAGTTAAATTCAAACAAAATCAATACAGAGTCCTCAAACAACAACTTATGTCAACAAACACATATATAAGTTAGTACTACTGTATACTTATAAAAACACATTTACAGAAATATATAGCCTAAACAGGTTTATCAAATTTGCATCTGAAAACTAAAGCTGTCATATAAACATGTTTGTTAAAAACAAAACATTTACCGTTAGGCTACTTACTTTTACATGCTTCATTAAGTTATTAGCTGTTGAATGCCCCATGAACTGGGATCCCATGTATCTGGACTGTACCTGTCCCTCCTCCCAAAAACACAGGTGTCGGTCCAGCTGCTTGGTTTTGGTGGCTCGATTCAGGCTTTCATCGAACATGAACACAAACGGTCCAGTCAATTTGGAAATTAGTTCTCTTTTTATAAAGTCTGCTAGTCCAAAGCGGGTAATATATGCCGTTTTATCTTTTCCACACTTAAAAGATTTGGCGATGTCCGAGTCTGGAAACATTGTTTGAAACAAGTCTCCAATGTCTTCATTTGCGTTGTATGAGTTATGTTTACTTATCACGTGGAGAACCCAGAGAACCTCCGCTCGTAATGTAGCCTCTGACCCGAAGGCAACACAAAGGTCGCTCCTGTTAGCGACGCTAACAGGAGCTGCGGAGCAGTTGTCCCTCCGAGGCAGAGTAGAAGAACCAACGCTGGAGCAGCAGAACTGGCTAATAGCGGTCGTCTGTCGCAGGCCTTTCACAGCGCTAACATGCTTGTCACTTTTTGAATGTGACTCTAAAGCCCGTACACCCAACGTTCCGAGTTTAATATTTCTTTTACATACGCAGCAGTAGGCCTCGAAGTCACCGTTTGGCGAAGGCTTTAACCAAACCTTAAAGTCGTCCCTCTCAAGCCAAGTGATGTTGAATTAGCATTTCCCCATGTTAGCAACAGCACGCCGTCTTCTTCTTCTGCTGTTGTTATTCTTTTTCTTCGTTTTATTCTTGCCCGCCGACGATCACGTGACATGGACTCTCACAAAAACTGATTGGCTGCAATGCGTCACATGTTTGTCAGTAGCAAGTTTTTTTTGGTTTTTTTTTAGCGCTTGAGGCAGGATTACGAGGCGCTCGAAATTAAGACCTCCTCAAAACAAATTTAAGACTTCAACACAATAATTTGGCAAATTTAAGACCTTTTTAAGGCCTAAAATCGATATTTTGAAATTTTAGACTTTTAAAGACTTTTAAAGACCTCGCGGAAACCCTGTAAATGCATAACAGATTACAAAGGCAAGAACAAACAATTTCCCAGGGACCCATCTCTGCCTGATGCCCTCAATAAGTTTTATGCACGTTTTGAAGATCCAAACAGACCAGCTAGCACCAGACTCACCTCATCACCAGATGAAGAGCATCTCAGAGTGACCGTAGCAGAAGTGAGAGGCAGTCTCAGAAGGATTAATCCTCATAAAGCAACCGGACCAGACAACATCCCAGGGAAAGTTCTGAAGGAATGTGCGGACCAGCTCTGTGAGGTGCTGGCTGACATCTTCACCACCTCACTTGCACTGGAGTCAGTTCCCACCTGCCTGAAGACCGCGACCATCATCCCAGTCCCAAAGAGCTCCACAGTGACTGGTCTGAATGACTATAGACCGTGGCCCTCACCCCGATAGTCGCTAAATGTTTTGAGAAACTGGTCATGTCCCACATCAAGGCAACCGTCAACATCAACGAGGACCCTCATCAATATGCATACCGCGAGAACCGATCAACAGAGGACGCCATCTCTTCCGTGGTCCACACTGCTCTCACCCACCTGGATCAGAAGGACTCATACGTGCGTCTGCTCTTTGTGGACTTCACATCTGCCTTCAACACCATGATCCCCCAAACTCTGATAGACAAACTATCTACACTTGGACTAAGCCCCTCCATTTGTAACTGGGTACTAGACTTCTTAACAGACAGACCACAGTCCGTGAAGATCCACAACTTCTCCTCCTCCACCATAACCCTCAGCACTGGCTCTCCTCAAGGATGTGTGCTGAGCCCCCTTCTGTTCACTCTGCTCACATATGATTGTACAGCCACACATCCAGGCTGTCATATTGTTAAGTTTGCAGATGATACAGCGGTGGTGGGATGCATCACAAACAATGATGAGTCCAGCTACAGACAGGAGGTGGAACACCTGGAGAGCTGGTGCAAAGAGAATAATCTTCACATGAATGTGAAGAAGACAAAGGAGATGATTGTGGACTTCAGAAGGAACAAACACACCCACGCCCCACTGAACATAGGTGGATCTGCAGTGGAAGTGGTCTCCAGCTACAAATACTTGGGTGTACACTTGAATGATAACCTCAGCTGGAGCAACAACACCACCAGCCTGATCAAGAAAGGTCATCAGAGACTCTACTTCCTCAGACGGCTGAGACGAGCTGGTCTGAGCAGCCCAGTTCTCACCTCCTTCTACAGGTGTGCAGTGGAGAGCATCCTGTGCTCCAGCATCAACGTGTGGCATGGAGGCTGCACAGTTGAAGAGAGGAAAGCTCTACAGAGAGTGGTGAAGGCTGCACAGAAGTCTGTTGGAGTCAGTCTCCCCACCATCACAGACATTTACACCTCCAGATGCAGAAAAAGAGCCACCTGCATCATGAAAGACCTCACTCACCCAGCACACTCACTCTTTGCACCACTCCCCTCAGGACGGAGGTTGAGGAGCATCAAATGTAGAACCACTAGACTGAGGAACAGCTTCTACCCTGAGGCTGTCAGACTCATGAATAAATAAATAATAAAAATAAACACTGCAAAATATCACATCATGCTGATGCTGATCTGTTTCTTGTTGCTGCGTTCATCTGTGACCATCTGCTCATGTTCGTGCTGCTGTTTATAATGATGTTTTTCCACTACATTAGGGCTTAGTGTATTACTAGTTGATGTTTTTCTTAGTTAATTCTAGATGTTATTACTGTTTTTCTCTTGCATTTGTTGTTGGATGTAACTGGGACCCCGTGTACATAATCTCGTTTTCATCACATGTACCACATGCGGTGCAAATGACAATAAAGACTCTCTGACTCTGACTCTGACTCTGACTCTGATATTAATATTGTAGTGCATATATGTTGTGTCTCCCGTGGGTCATGCAGTATCAGAAATCAAGAATAAATGGTTTGATCTGAAAATGGCTTCAAACAAACGTCTCGCCGCAGCACGGACAGGAGGAGGTCAAGTCTGCGTTACCGAGATGCATGGACAATAAATGCCACGCTGCGGAAGATGCGTGCCAACATGTTTTGCAGCACAAATGAGTCATGCGCGCTCCTCCTGGTCATCGCGCAACCACATTCTGCAGGTTATATTTCGAATCAGATATTATAATAATAATAATAATAATAATTGTCTAATCTTGTCATCTGCGTATGTTTCCCATACACAGACGAAATTCGTCTCTGCATTTAACCCAACCACCTACCAGGTGGTGCAGTGAGCAGCCATAGAAGGCGCTCGGGGAGCTGGAGAAATAGGTGTGCACTCATAGACACCCCAAGATGTGTAGTGGCCGGGACGCGAACCCACGTCCTTCGGGTCCCAAGTCAAACGCCCTAACCACTACACCATCTTGGCTCCTTCTATTGCTCTGATGGTGCTTGGCACAGTAGTCCAGCAATAGCATGAAGATCAGTCTTAATTCGTACTTGTTCTGCGGCGGTGTATAAGAATTTTATGTACTTGGGTGTTAATATGAGGAGCGGCTTTGATGACCAAGGGGAGCGCACGACTCACTGAAGCCTGCGCGACACACCAGACAAATTAAACTTAAAATTATAATTCGACTTCAAACAGAACCTATTGTCAAAAACAATTGTGGTGCGTGACTTTTTTAAACTCAAAATATTTTCTAAATAACGAAATATGAAGTTATTAGTCGAGAAATTCCATCTGGATGACAGCAGACTGACACTCCTAGAATATACGACAGGTCCGGACCGGACCACTCGTAAATTTTGTTTGTATCTGAAAAAAATCGTAGGATACGAAAACATTGTTGAATGCCACAAATGATCCTAAATCACTCGTACGCACAGTTTAAGAACAAATCTGTGCGTACGAACGGTTCGTGCATGAGGGCCATTGTTTAAGCAGAATAAGTGGTTATGTTAAAAGTTAAGTTCAAAGCCACAGTAAGTTTCTGTAATAACTTTGTCAAAGAATAACTAATTTCTACTGGACTTCAAAGTGATCTATTGTTGTTTAAAGAAATAATTTGTGTTTTGCTTAAAATTAAACTAAGCGTGAATAAGGTAGAAATTAACAAGGGACAGTGTTAAAAGTTGACTAATTTCTACTGGACTTCAAGGTGATGTATTGTTGTTTGAGGAAATAATTTGTGCTTTGCTTAAAATCAAACTAAGTGTGAAATTTATAAGGTTCCTGAAGTTGAAACACATCTGTACTGAGAGTGTAGCTCAGTATAAGGTAACAGTAATCACAAAGTAATAGTTAAGTTTAAGTTACAAGTTTGAAAGAGTACTTTAATTTGAATATAGGACATGAGTGAAACCTATACAGACTCACAAGATGACTGACAAGGATCATAAAGAGCTCCATGCTGTATCACATACTGAAGTAGAAGAAAATGTTAATGAGCAAATCCCGGACACATAGACTGTTCGTAGAAGTGAAAGGCTAAGAACATTAACAGAAGGAGGCAAAGAGCTTCAAGAGGAGAAACTCAGGAGCCTTCAAAACAGATATGTAGTCACCTTTGGAAAATGAAAATGTGAAGTAAAACTGATCAAAGCAACACTAAGTAGGAAAGCTTCTGATAGCGAATTAAAGGAGTTGATTAAAGACTTAAACGCCACCTGCACAAACGTAAAAACTATCTACGAACAAATACGACAAATACAACCTCCTGATGCAGACGCAAGACGTAAAGTTGATGTATGTACTTCACTTTCTACATACATTGTCAAAAGAGCTGAAAACCAGCTACGGGGAGACCTCGTAGAAAGCGAAGAAGATCCGTGGCCAGATGTAGGGTCATGCCTAGGATCTGAAAGCATCACGTCAAGGTCAAGATCACAAAGGTCTAAAGGTAGTTCCTTCCAATCATGCTCACAACTAAGCAAGAAACTGGAAGCAGAGGCAGAGGCAGCTGCATCCAAAGAAGTGTTAGCAGTAATGGAGGAGCAAGAAAGAGTAACAGCTGAACTACAAAGGTTAGAACGTCAGAAGCTCGAAAGACAGCTAGAAGAAAAGCAAGCCGAGCTCGAAAGACAACGAGTAATTGATCAGCAAAATCTTGAAAGACGAGTAATTGGCCAACAAAATCTTGAAAAAAAAACAATTAATGGAAGAGCAACGCAGAAAAATTGCACGCTTGGAAGAAGTTAAAAAACTGAATGCAGCAAAGGCTAGAGCAAAAGTTTATGATGAAGGTGAAAGTATTTCTGAAGGTCAGAGTTTACTAGACAGTATTAAAACAGACAATGAAATTCAAGCAATCCCTATCATAACACACGTTCCCTTTCAAGCTCCAAGTTTGACCCAAGCCCACAATGCTACAAGCCTTAGATATACACCACACATTCCTGTGATCGTAAACCAATCTCAACCAAATCCTAGAGACCAACCTAAGGTCACCACATGCCAAACATTCAAAGCATCAAGCCCACCATGCATCCCACAAGTCACACAAGCTCCCTTTGGACCTGTGTTACACATTCCTACAGTCTTAAACCAAGCTCAACCAGATCCTGGTGAACAAGCTAAGGTCACCACAAGCCAAACACTAGAAGGTCCACATGGCTAGGTTCAAAAGGTGAAATCAAAGACTATGTCGCCAGACAGGTATGGGTAAAAATACTGTAGGCAAATTTAGTTTAAAAAATAAATAAATAATCTATTTAAAAAAATGAATTTGGTTAAAAACTTTATTAAAAGTTACCCTTTAGGCACTTTAGACCCGTTGCAGATGCAAGCAGGAGACACTTCACACACCAATAAATTGCACAATTGTTGGTTTAACAATTAAAGATTAAAAACCACTCACTTTAAACAGATGTAATAATTCCTGGCAACAATAAAAGTGCAATTCGATAAAGTGTTAAAAAAAGAAAACCTTGCAAGCAAATAGTACACCATGGCAGAATTGATACCGCCGCCTGGGAGATGTCCAATTAATGAAGCCACAGCTGTCCAAAGAGTTCGTCCTGGAAGAACTGCTGCGCTGCAGCAGACACCACCCACGCCGGCACCAAGACGATTAGTCCGGGCTGAACCCCAGTCGGTCCCGATCAGCCAGACAGGACGGGTGATGCAGCCAGCCTTAAGCTGACCAGAACAGTGGGCATCAAATCAGCAGCCAGGACGGCAAGACGACAGCCAGTGGACAGCTCGAACAGCAGGTGAACAAAACGGTGAAGGACAAACAGCAGCAGCTAATAAACAAAGATTAGAATTAAAAGCTGAACATAAAACAGAAAGACGAACTAGCGCTTTACTCACCACGAGCTCCACCTCAACAGTAGAGGGAAGCAGGAGGCTTGTACATTTGGTCGTGGAACAGTAGATCACGGCGACCTTAAGCGCACATTCAGTTACGCTGGCGCGACCCAGCCAGCAGACACCAGGGTCTGAACCGGAAGGCGGATGACGTGAAGTCAACCACTGAAGCCTGGCCCTTTTTATACCGGAAGCCAGCCTTAGACCCAATCACATCCCACACTCATGTGGTGCGTTCAGTGTCCCGTAGGACATCCTGCCACAACTAGAATGGCCTATTCTTAAGGTAGTGACCTTACTTGAGACCGACACTCATTAAAATCACATTGATAGCCAATTGGTGATTTAGGTGGGAGTGTAAGTGTCGCTGAAAAGGATTTATGCATTAGAAGGGGAATTAATATTTGTTTTTTAGTAGTTAGAATATTTTGGGTTTAATTTGTTTTGCTCATACTTTGAGAATGTGATATTTTGTACAAGATGCATTTATTCTGTAAGTGAAGGATTATTTTTGTTAGTACCGTTATCGCGAGATTTGTGTGAACGAAGAGAGTGACGAGATCACGGTACTAGACACGCCCCCACATACACACACTCACCCGGAGACAAGAGACGCACACACATACACTCACCTGGAGACACGCGACGCGCAGCCAGCAGCTTAAACTGTTCACTAACTTAAAAGGTACTTATAACTGTTGTAATACATCGTACATCCGTCAGTCATGATGTTCTAATATTTTATACGTTTATTTAGAATGCATAAGACGAGAAACGCTCGCTTAGGACTTCTTTGACTTCTTTAATGACGAACGGCCACGAGGTACCGTATTTCTTTTGTTAAAGCATTACTCATTGCTCAGTGCTGTACCTAAAGCTTGTGTTTTATTTCTGTACTTTGTCTTGTTTCTGTAGTTTTTCACGGCATTAATAAAAGCGCCCGTATGAACAAAGAAGCCGTGCTCTGTCGTCATTGAGAACGCCACACTAATGTTGTATGTTTTCTATGGTTAGGAGGTACTAGCCATGGAACTAGCTACATGCTCTGGGTTTGCTTGCTAACATTGTTTCTCTTTTTTATTCAGATTTAAAACATATTTTCTTTCTGTCTGAGTTTTCACTGAACTTAAAGGGGACCTCAGATGTATTTTTTAAAATTTTATGGCATTTCTGTGGGATATCCAGACCCTATTCCTTCAATTTAATGCACAAAATAATTATTAGATAATCAATTATACCCTTTTTAATTCTGCCATTTTTAACTTTCGTTTTGAACGACCGGTTTCTTGAAGTCCACGCCCTTCAACGATCTGTTTACGCCCTCTGTAACAGCCAGTATCTGTAATGTGTTGTTGTTTTAAAATTAGCTCTTTTTTTATTACTCATTTGACTTACTGTTAGTGCTAGCTTAAGATAACTTACCGAAACCCGTCTGAGCGCGCCGCCATGAGCTGCTCCTTTTAGCATGAGACCACCCGAATCCGAAGCTAATGTTAGCTTGTTCCTCTTCCGGTGTTCGCCAGCTCCGCTCGTTGCACGCGGAGATTTTGGGAGTTATCGCTGTTCCAGTCAAGACAACACAAAGTTCACCAAGTGTCTCCCGTAAATTAATCCGTAAGGAGAAGGTCCTCGCTGCTGCGAGGCTGCTGCAAGGCTGCAACGAGGCTGTACAATTGAAGCTCCGCTCCATCCGCCAGAAGCAGTGTCCCGTTGCCGCCGGTCCCTATGCCGGGAGTCCGCTCGTTTAATTTTTGCCGGCTGCGCGTTGGGAGCGATCGCAAATACACTAAAAATTGAACTAAAACATAAAAATAACAATTATACTTTATTTATAAAGCCATTTAAAAAAACACAGCTGCAACAAAGTGCTGTACACATGAAATTAAGAACATATAAACAAAAGATGAGATGAAATCATGAAAAACAACAGTCATGTGTTTAATACAGAAGTGGGTTGAGCCTAACCAGGGGTTGCTAGGTGAGGGGCTGGATTCAG
>JBBPBX010053961.1:0-23653 GCA_038048925.1 Garcialebias charrua
TATATATATATATATATATATATATATATATATATTATATATATATTGCACATAATTAACATATACTACACAGGTTGTGTTACAGGTTATTGCACAGGTAGTGACATTGAGATTGAATTATGATGGTAAGGTAGATACATATATACCGTTTCATACATTTTACAGCCACAGTGCAGCAGCAATAAAAATATTAGCTGTCACAAGATAATATTAGCCATATTAATTGTCACAGATGTGGCTTGGTGCAAAGTTATTACCAGTTGTTCAGTGTTATTTATTGAGAGTCCAGTAATCTGACAGCCTGTGGATAATAGCTGTCCTTTAGTCTTTTTGTGTGTGATGACTAGGGTTGGGCCTCGAGAATCGTTCAGAACCGGGACAAACTATCCAGTTTTCCTGGAATGGTTCAAAATTAATTTTCGATTCCTATTTTCGATGCTAGTCCGCCGACCGGAAGTAGCCGCCAACACCTAAGAAGAAATTGCAGCCGAAAACCAACGAAGAAGAATCCACCGGAAGTGTGCATCCGCAGTTGAAAGCGTGGCTTAACTTTAATAAAATTACCAGTCAGGTCAGTCTAGCACTTGCAATAATTTTCTATCATGCAAAGGAGGGTGGAGAAGTAAAATAGTGGCCCGTTTTTGACGCGCTCCACTGGATTATTTTTGCTTCGTATCCGACCGGAAGTAACAGTGGTCCGTCTGCAAAACGCTCCGCTGGACTTTTCACTACCTCTCCGGCTCCATCAGGTAAATAAACTATGTCTCATACCAACATAAATTACTATAAACTACGTCTCATACCAACATTAAGGCAGCTAACAAGTTATACTCCACTTAAAGCGGTAAGTCAGCTCAAATACAAACACAATGCTAACGTTAGCTCGTATTTTTTTCTTAGACAAACGACCTGAAATGGCTTCACAATGTTCACCAGTGTCCAAGGTAAATACGTCAGTGTAACTGAATGAAAGAGTGCCACAGAACAGTTACAGCATATGTTGTGAAAATGTTGCATCCCTTTTCAGATGTGGATTCAACTCCTGCCATGGATTGCACTTATATTGCACTCAGACACATTACTGCTATAGTTAAGCAAATCCAACACTTCTTAACATCCTTAATCCATTTAAAGTTCTCAGTGTATTTTAAAATTGTTTTAATGCCTCTAGTTCTATTTCGTGTAGCTCCGCCCTTTAACCACGCCTATTGGGTGTGTCCCTGCGCTTCGCGCCAACATTGAAGACATTTTAGTCCACGCCCACCTGCTGTGGGCCCCACCTATGTCCACTATAAGTTCAAGGTGGACTATAGTTCTGCTCCCGATTTTTCTTCAAACCAACGACGAAGAAAGATGTCTACACCTTCATTTAAATACTGCCCAGGATGCCACGGCAAGGGCTTCATCCTGTCCTCCGACCTGCACAAGATGTGCGAGATGTGCAATGGACCGGTGCACGCGCAGCAGGCGATGGAGCCCCATTGCTCCTGCCTTGCGTGCCTCCGTCTGCCGGCGGAGGAGAGGCAGCGCCGAGTGGACCTCTTCACCCTCGGAGTCCAGGAGCAGCACCAGCTGGCGGAGGAAGCAGGTTGGCTAAATGACCTAGCCGAAATAGCCTGCGGCTCAGAGACAGCTAGTGGCGGCGGTCCTCCCTCCGTTGGAGGCTCGGAGCCAGCCTCGCCTTTTCTCCATCCCCAGGAGAGTACTAGCTGCCGTGTCCCGCCCTGTCCTCAGGGAAGCGCGGGACCGGCCCTGTCTCCAATGGGAGCCGAACCATCCGGCGCGCACGTCCCGGACCACGCACCAGTTGGACCGGAACCGTCGCCCTCCATGCCTTCATCAACAGCATCCTCACCAGCACCAGTGGACTCACCTCCCCCCCCGTCTGAGACCCCGGGGGCGCAGGGCAGCCACTCCTCCCTCCTCAGCGTCCTCCCCGAGATCATCAGGTGGGCCGCGGATGTGTGTGGCATGTCGGTGCCTGAAAGCACCACGGCAGCGACGTCCTCGCTCCTGGCGGGAAAGTTCGCACCGAAGCATGGCGGCGCAGCAGAGCCAGTCTGGCCAGACCTGCCGGACGTGATTTCCCTCCTGCAGGGTGCTTTTAAAGACCCCCTCAGGCTGAGGGCACCGGTGGCTTCATCTGCGTCCATCACCAGAGTGCGCGGGCTCACGGCTCAGGACTTCCCCGTGGTGCCGCCGCTCGAACCGAGCCTCTCGGCGGTATTTGGGATCCGTGCGTCCAAGCACGTTGGGAAACAGATTTTTCCACCAGCACCTGGCGACCTGCTTGCTGCAAAAACTCAGGACCGCATTCACCAGTGTGCAGCCCAGATCGGCGCGGCCTCGAACAACATTGCGCTTTTAGCGCTCAGCATCGGGCGGACTTCACCTGACGCCACGGTCGGAGACGCGGTGGACGTCATTACCAACTTATGCGCCGTTCAGGCAATGTGCGTCTCCCGCATCTCTGCATGGGCGACACTCCTCCAGCGGAAGCTGTGGCTGGGACTCTCATCCTCCATCCCAGATGAGCTCAAGAAAGATCTGCTGGGGGGGCCAATATCGAGCGAGGGGCTCTTCGGCGAGCACTACCGCTCGGTCTTTGAGCAGCTGCGCTCCTCTTCAGAGGCGTTGGAGCAGGTGAGGAAGCACACATCGGCGCCCAGACCAGGACCCCGCTCTGCGCCCGGCCCCATCCGCGTGCATGAACAGGGCAGAGGCTTCCGCCAGCAACAGCGTCGCTTTGCACCCACCTCGACCTTCTCGGCGCCGCCACCTCCAGCTCCACCGAGAAGTCACCCTGCTCAGTCCTTCCAGAGGCCTGGGGCGCCTCGGGCCAGGGGCCGTCATCAGCCATGGACTGGCCACCAGGACTTTAAGAGAAGCCATTATAAAAAATGATGGGGCGCAGGAGGTGTGTGCACTGATGGTTTTTTGGGTTTAAATAAAGAATCTGTTGTGAAAAGCAGTGTTTTTCATTTAGACTCGTTACATCCTTCCTGTTCAAGGTATGTGAGCACATCTCCACAAAAGTTTTTTGTGTCTGGTACTAAACTACCCAGCGATCCTGCACAAGACGTGAGTATCTGTAAACTTCAAACAACAGGCCGGCTGACAGGTGCAGGCACAGACCTCTCTGTGACCTCCCCAGCCCCGCCTCCCCACTCGAGTGTGGGGGCCAGCTCCTCCAGGTGTCAGCGATCAAAGAGCAGCACATCACACACGAGAGTCAGAGACACCTCAGTTCTCTTAAACCGTGTTAAAAACCATGAGCCTGGCGTTGGATCATTTGATCAGACCAGGACTTTTACGTTTACTCCTCTCAGTCATCCCGAGGTGAGCGCAGACAGCAAATCGTTCAAAAGAAGACGTTTGTCTCGTCTGCCGGGTTCAAACGAAGAACCGAGCAGCAGCTGTGACGCGGTGCTCGGTGAACGCCCCTTTCTCAGAGGGCCTCCCATGGACCAACGCGGACTCTGTCCGCTTGGTGGCGGTCGAGGCCAGATTATCTCTTCTCATGAAACAGGACAGACAAGCAGCACCGCTGTCAGACCACAGTGCAGAGTGGCTCCAGCTTTGCTCGCTAAACAAATGGCTAAAACGAGTAATCTGCCAGGGCTATTCCCTGCAGTTTGCGGGAGCACCACCCAAATTCAACGGGGTGCTACAAACAGAGCTAACCTCCACAGAGCAGGGGTTAGCGCTTCAGTCGGAACTTCAGGAACTATTGACAAAACACGTCATTTCCGGAGTTCCTCCCAACGAAGAGAGGACGGGGTTTTATTCAAAATATTTCCTCGTCCCCAAGAAGTCAGGAGGTTTGAGACCGATTTTAGATTTATCGATTCTCAACAGACACATCATGACTCGATCCTTCCACATGTTGACAACAAAACGTGTCCTCGAATTCGTGTCGAGGGGGGACTGGTTAGTGAGCATCGACCTCCGCGACGCCTACTTCCACGTTCCCATAGTAACCAAACACCGGAAGTTCCTCAGATTTGCGTTCCAAGGGGTCAGTTACGAGTTCAACCGTCTCCCCTTCGGGTATGCGTTGGCCCCCCGCACTTTCACGAAAATTATCGAAGCGGCGTTACAGCCGCTTCGTTCGAGGGGCGTCAGAATTTTATTCTATCTCGACGATCTACTGCTTCTGTCTGGCTCGAGACAGGAAGCGGAAGCCCAGACAGTCGATCTGGTGAATCATCTATCCCGCCTGGGCTTCGCGGTAAACTGGGAGAAAAGTTCTGTGATTCCAGCTCAGAAAATAACCTTCTTGGGAGTTGTTTTCTGCTCAGAGACCATGACAGCAGTCTTATCGGACCAGAGGAAGGACTCGCTGACGTCACTCCTCCGGTATGTCCAGCGTCACAGATCTGTACCAGCGTTGTCAATAATGCGTTTATTGGGAATGATGGCGTCTGCCCACGCGGTTGTAAAACAGGGTTTGTTAAACATGCGTCGGCTACAGATATGGTTTGCACGACAGAGGATCGACCCGGTACGTCACAAACATCGCCGAGTCACGGTTCCGCCATCAGTAGAAGCGGACCTAGTGTACTGGGGGAATCCCAGGATCTTAGCAGAAGGGGTTCCCCTAGGGAAAGTGACGTCTTTTCAAATGATATTTACGGATGCGTCTCTCTCCGGCTGGGGAGGGACTTACCTGTCACAGTCGGTGAAAGGGGCGTGGCCGCCAGGCACGTCCCTTCACATAAACGTCTTGGAGCTTTTAACGGTGCACAAGGTTCTCAAACACTTTGTCCACGAGGTCAAGGGTCAGGATGTGCTTGTTCACACAGACAACAGAGCGGCAGCTGCTTACATCAACCGACAGGGCGGAGTAAGGTCAGCTCAGCTCCTGAACACAGCCAGGGAGCTGCTCTGTTGGGTCCACACTAGGGGTTGAACGAGTACATAATTTTTAACCTCGACATTAACATAAAAGAACTCGAACGACGCTCGAGTAGCCGATGACGTCACAGTGTCTTACGATGCAAAATAAATAAATAAATATAAATGCCTAAAAACGTCTTTACAAAAAGAAAAAAAAGACCAACAAAGCATTGGGAGCATTTATTATGCTCCTATCATTTATCATACTGCACATAAGTCACAGGAAAAACAAAACTATTAGTTATATTAATAATATTAAAAGTGAAAGTATAAAGCGATGAAAACCGAAACTTAAAAACAAATGGGGCCACAGCCACACCGTACCACCGCCTGCAGCTGTGCAATTTAGGTTTACTTTTAGAGATTGTGTTTATAGATTGTTGGTAGCTCTAGAGAGATGAATATTTGTTTTTTTTTGTTTGTGAAA
Source organism: Garcialebias charrua (assembly GCA_038048925.1). Lineage (NCBI taxonomy): Eukaryota > Metazoa > Chordata > Actinopteri > Cyprinodontiformes > Rivulidae > Garcialebias > Garcialebias charrua. The sequence continues at coordinate 5,327 of JBBPBX010053961.1, forward strand.
CGAGAGAAAGGAAGCCGTTTCGGCCGTGTTATAATATGGGACCTGCATTGCAACACTGCCCTCTGCTGTCACAATCTACTACAAAGAAAGTCAACACGAAGTAGCGCATTTTATAAAATTATAAACTGTTTTACCTTTTTGACAAGACGGCCTGCTCCATTAACATCCGTGCGCACACAGGAATCCATTTTGTAGCGTCTACTAAAAGCTAAAAGCTGCCCCGCGCGCTGTGAAATGTGACGTCACTACGGGTACCCGAGTTGGACAAAAAAGCCTTGATAGAAGTCAAAGCACTCGAGCTGTCGAAAACTCGGCTACTCTGTTAATGAACTAGTCCACACACACCTGAAATCACTGAGGGCAATTTGCATTCCAGGTGTGCTGAACACGGGGGCAGACATTATGTCCCGCGGCGGGTCGTTGGACAGAGATTGGACTCTCCACCTGGACCTAGCCTCCCAAATTTGGAGCAGGTTCGGGAGAGCAGAGGTGGACTTAATGGCCACCAGGGAAAACGCTCAGTGTCCCCTGTTCTACTCGTTAAGTCCTCGGGACAATCCCCCGTTGGGGGTGAATGCGTTTGCCCACAAACCGTGGCCTCAAACACTAATTTATGCTTTTCCTCCAGTTCCTCTACTATCAGCGCTGCTGGAGAGAGTGAAGGAGGAGAAGTTACCAATGATCCTGATTGCACCGGAGCGCCTGAACGCACCATGGTTCCCGGCGCTTCAGCAGCTGGCAGTCAGGTCATGGAGACTCCCCTGGAGAGACGACGCTCTCCTACAGGCGGGGGGAGCAATAAAGAGTTTTCCAGTGATAGGTCAACATCTTCTGGTTTGGTTGCTGAACGTGAGCGTTTAGAAAACCTTGGGTTTTCTAAAGACGTTATATGCACCATCCAGGGAGCAAGAGCAGTGTCCACTACGGCTGTTTACGCATCCAAATGGGCTGCTTTTCAGCGGTGGTGCCTGGAGAATCAATTGGATCCATCCTCATGTCCTCTGGTCTCCATTCTGTCATATTTACAGCTACTGCTGGACAGGAATTTGGCCTTCAGCACAGTTAAACTCTATGCTGCGGCAATATCTTCCTGCCACGAGGGGTTTAATGATAAAACTGTGTTTAGTCATCTCCTAGTGAAGCGTTTCCTGAAAGGTGCCAGACGGTTAAGACCAGTCTCACGCACCTTGGCTCCACAATGGGATTTGGTTACTGTATTGAATTCATTAACTGAAGATCCATTCGAGCCATTGGATCAGATCCCGTTAAAGTTTTTATCCTTTAAAACGGCTCTGTTGTTAGCCCTAACATCAGCTAAGAGGGTAAGCGACTTGACAGGCCTGTCTGTTTCTCCCTCCTTTTTCAAGATTCAAGGGGATGGGAGCTCAGCTGAGCTTAGGCCGAACCCTGCTTTTATCCCTAAAAGCATCACGAGTTCATTTAAATCCAGAATCATTACTCTGGACGGCTTTTGTCTTCCCCCTCACACCCGTGCAGAGGATGAACGTCTTCATTTGCTTTGCCCAGTACGAGCACTAAAGTGTTATGTGGCTCGCACTACCGCAATGCGTAAGTCGGATAAGCTTTTTGTTCATTTTAGAGGTCGGTCTCTAGGTCAACCTCTGACTTCTCAGCGGCTGTCACACTGGTTGTGTGAAGCTATTGCTCAGGCCTACAGCTCTGCGGGTCTCGAGCCTCCTGAGGGAATTAAAGCTCATTCTACTAGAGGAATCGCAGCTTCCACAGCCCTGTACAGAGGTGTTTCTGTGCAGGATATCTGCTTGGCGGCCTCCTGGTCGTCAGCCTCTCCTTTCATCCGTTTTTACTTACGAGATGTTTCCAGCTCTTCTCTGACTCATTCTGTTCTCAGGGTTGCTGCAGATTAATTGTTTCATCTTCAATAAAAGTTTTATTAAGATGACACAGTGGTTTCTGTCTTTATTGACTCAAACTATGAATATACGGTTATTCATGGCCGTCAAATAGGAAGGTTGTCTCACCTGCTGCACCTGGTGTTCTCAACTGATGGTGCATTTTTCATAATTATTGTGGTATTGGCGACTCACAGAGTGTGTTATGGTTCCAATTAGACCCAGTGAGGCATGGACCATATCATGCTCCGCCTTTAACCCAATAGGCGTGGTTAAAGGGCGGAGCTACACGAAATAGAACGTTGGTTACGTATTGTAACCCCAGATTCTATGAGTGTAGCGTAGCCCTTTAACCCTGGGCCTCCCTGGCTCTTTTTTGGCAGAAGAAAAATATTGCCTTTTGGGAGCAGAACTATAGTCCACCTTGAACTTATAGTGGACATAGGTGGGGCCCACAGCAGGTGGGCGTGGACTAAAAGGTCTTCAATGTTGGCGCGAAGCGCAGGGACACACCCAATAGGCGTGGTTAAAGGGCTACGCTACACTCATAGAATCTGGGGTTACAATACGTAACCAACGTTTTCATTATTATATAGTTTCTGTTTATGTTCTCTTTCATTCCATTATGAGTGAATGTCACAGTTTGAAGAATTATTGAATAGGTTAGTTAGGCAATAACAACAGAGCTAATAATTGTACACATTCTCAGTCTAAAAAATGATTTAATAATCTCTTTTTACTGATAATACTGATAAACCTGTTGTTTGTTTAGGAACCTCCCTGCAGTCTGTCCAGAAAATCTCCACTGGAGGAGCTTTTTGTTGAGGAAGAGGCACAACATAATGTCACAGCTCCATGTCATGAAGAACCAAATGGAGAAAGGGCTGCAGATGTACCAGGACATCCCACCAGCCGTTCTGTCTGAGGACCCTGCTGTTGGTGGTGGAACCAGGTTAGCCCATCAGTGGGAGCTCAGTAACATGACTGTAGCATCAGACACTGGATTATTATATGTATAATAATAATAATATATGTTGGTGAGTCCTCCATGATGGCTCTAATGTGGACTGGTGATGAGTCCTCCATGTTAGCTCTAATCTGCCCAGTGAGAAATTCATAGTAAATTTAACAAAAAGGAAAAATTTCATAGCATTAAATTCAAACAGAAGTTCAAATTATTTCATCCTGAAAGAACTCTGGCTAACTACTGTAGCTCTTTTATAACATGATGGAGTTAAACTCAAAGTAGTCTCCGCAGATAAATAGTGTTACCATTATTTTTATATTAAAGTTTCTGTTAACTTATTATTTTTATATTTGATTGTTTCTGTTCAGTGCCCTGAGACAACTTCTGTTGCGACTTGGAGCTATACAGTATAAATAAACTGAACTGACATGTCTTTTTTTTAACCACGCCTACAAAAAGAATCCGAATCGAGAATCTAAAAGAATCGGAATCGAAACAAAAATTCGGAATCGCTCAAATTCAAACGAGCCTCCTCATCTTCCCCATTGTCATCTCCATCTTCACTCACTGCCCTCTCTGCCTACCTGGAGGAAATAAGGGCATGGATGAATCAGAACTTTCTTCAATTTAACTGCTCCAAGACTGAGGCCATACTGATTGGCACCCCTCACCAGGTACAAACATCTACTATAACAACAATTTCCTTTTCTGGACAAGACATCCCCCTCTCCACCTCTGTTACAAATCTTGGAATAAAAATGGACTCTCATCTTACATTTGAAAATCCCATTAAAGCTCCCCTGACATCATCTTTGAACTTTCCATAAAATGGCACAACATATATATATTTTAAGATTGAACTATGATCGTTTTTGCTAAAACAATGTTAAATGAATGAAAATTACTCTCAAAAATAGTTTTAAATTAGCGCCGTTTTTTTACACGGTAAATCCGGGTTTTTCCGGTCACGTGACTGTGACGTCACATCCAGACTCTGCTCCAACGCGCACATTGAAAACAATGGAGAAAGATACAAATGCATCCGTCAAATTTAGCCATTTAAAACTTTAGATTTTAGCGATTTTTCTTCAGTGAAGCCAGTTATTTCGAGATATCTACAAGAAACAGCAGGTTATAATTTTTTTTCTGCTGCTGCTGTTTTAACGAGAGGTTTCACATTCATGAAGTGAGCAGCAGGTGTCAGCAACGCTATCGTGATAACTGTTTTACAGAGGACTGAAACGGTAATACAGTATTAATTTATCTAATAATCATTCAACATTAATTTATAGTCTAAAAACATGAGTCCTTTTTAAATTATCTGGTTTATTTTAGAAGTTTATTCAAACATACGTTCTGAAAAACACCCTTCATTCTGGCCCTGCATGACATGCACGTTTTTGGTCACACTTGCCAGCTTCCTCCACCTCCTGACTCCTCCATCCAGAAGTTAATAATAAAAAGTGTTCTTGTTTTTCACTCCTGCTTCTACTGAATCCAAAACCAGCTCCTGACAGGTTTTCATAAAATGTTGAAAATGTTTTATTGTGTCAAACCAAACCATTTTCAGGTTTTCATACCAGCAAGGTTTATAGAAGTTATTTTGTTTCATTAATTTATACTGTACATGTTAACTCAAATGTCTCATTTTATTTTATTTTATTTTTATTCATTCATTTTAAAAGAACAATACAAGACAGTTTCATCAGATACAAGAATACAAGTAGGATAAAATGAAGGGAGCAGAAAGAAGATGAAATCTTATTATATCTGCCCCTTATTTCACAGTTTGTTCAACCAATGATAACCTTCAAACTACATCACAAAATGAATAATTCTACTTAATTTTACTAACTGTAATACACAAACTACATCACAAAATGAATAATTCTACTTAATTTTTCTAACTGTAATACACAAACTACATCATTCTAACTGTAATACACAAACTACATCAGAAAATGAATAATTCAACTTAATTTTTCTAACTGTAATACACAAACTACATCACAAAATGAATAATTCTATTTAATTTTTCTAACTGTAATACACAAACTACATCACAAAATGAATAATTCTACTTAATTTTTCTAACTGTAATACACAAACTACATCACAAAATGAATAACTCTACTTAATTTTTCTAACTGTAATACACAAACACACTAAGCTACATCATCAGTCAACATAAGTGTAATACACAAACACACTAAGTTACATCATATATAGTTTTTGAGCAAGTCCTTTTTGACCTTTTTCTTAAATGTATACATTGATTTTGCATTTTTAACATCACTCTCCAGAGCATTCCACAATCGAACTCCCTGAATTGAGGTAGACCGTCCCTTTAAGCTGGTTCTGAATTGTGGTTTGATGAATATCTCTGTCCCTTTGAGATTGTAATAACTTTGTCTTTTTATAAAATTTCTTTGGATATTTAAAGGTAATGTGTTATTATGAGCCCTATACATAACTGATAAAATACTATATTCTACCAATTCCTGGAATTTCAATAAATTTAGCTGAAGAAACAAGGTGTTTGATGGGTGACTGAAATGTTTTCTGGTGATTACTCTTACAGCTCTCTTTTGTAAAATAAAAACAGGCTTTGTAATTGTTTTGCACGCTTTTCCCCAAACCTCAATACAATAGATTAAATGTGGAACAATGATTGTGTTATACAACATATACAGAGCTTTATCAATTAAAAAATCCCTGACTTTATACAGTACTGCAATTGATCTAGCTATTTTTGTTTTAATGGAATTTACATGATGTTTCCATGTCAGTTTGTCATCAATGATAACACCCAGAAACTTCACTTCACTCACTTTACAGATCACAACATCTTCAATTTCAAATGGATCGTCAACAATTCTCTTTTTGTTACTGAATATCATGTAATTAGTTTTATCTAAATTCAAAGATAATTTGTTTAATTTAAACCAAGTTTGTATTTTTATAAATTCTGTTTTCATCATATCCAAAATCTGTTTTATGTCTTTACCCGAACAGAAAAATGTGGTGTCATCGGCAAAAAGAACACATTTAAGAAGTCCTGACACATTTACCAAGTCATTCACATATAAAATAAATAACTTTGGTCCAAGCACAGAGCCCTGAGGAACTCCACAAGTGATATCACGGAGGTCAGATCTAACATCATTTATTTGCACAAACTGTTTCCTATCTTTCAAATAGCTAGATACCCACTGTAATGCTGGTCCTCTAATACCATATTTATTTAGTTTTTCAAGGAGAATGGTGTGGTCAATGGTATCAAATGCTTTTTTTAGATCAACAAAAACACTAACACAGTACTGTTTATGATCGACAGCATTAGTTATTTGTTCCATTAAATCCATGAGAGCCATTGATGTAGAGTTTTTTCCTCTAAACCCATACTGACTGCTACTTAAAATATTTTGTTTATCAATAAATTGATCCAATCTGGTCACAAATAGTTTTTCTAGAATTTTTGAGAACTGTGGTAACAAGGATATTGGCCTATAATTATTGAATACACATTTATCACCATTTTTAAAAAGAGGAATTACCTTTGCTACTTTCATGTTATCTGGAAATATTCCTGTTGAAAAAGATAAATTGCATATATATGTAAACGGTTCAATAACATAACTCATTATTTCTTTTACGAACATCATATCCATGTCCACCCAGTCTTTTGATCTCTTGTCTGAGAGATTTTTTACCATTTTCATAATTTCCTCTTTGTTAGTTCCATTAAGAAAAATACTGTTTGTGCAGCTTTTAATTGAATGACACACCTTATTATCTACTTTTGGTATTTTAGCTGCAAGGCTTGATCCAATATTTACAAAATATTGATTAAATTCATTTACAATATCATTTTCATCATGTATTTCTTTGTCATCTTTCACAAAATATTTTGCAATGTTCGTTTTTGCTTTATGACTTTTTAGAACATCATTTATAACTCGCCAGACCAAAAAACATGCATGTTAGGCTGATTGGTGACTCTAAATTGACCCTAGGTGTGAGTGAGAGAGTGGATGGTTGTTTGGTGTGAGTGAGACAGGTCCCTCTTGTAAATGAGTCCCCGTGACTCAACGAGGCTAGCCTGTATAAATAAAGGTTGAATGAATGAATGAATGTTGTTTTAGTGTCACCATTACTCTTGTTTAATAAATCACTATAGTATTCTTTCTTGCATTTTCTTATAATCATTACCAATTTATTTTTATATTTTTTATATTTTTCTTCAGCTTGTTGTGTTCTCGTTTTTAAGAAACATGAATACAAGTATTTTTTTTACAAGCATTTCTCAACCCTTTAGTCATCCAAGGTTGGTCGACAATATTTCTTTTTCTACGATTTCTTTGCACACAATTCTTTTCATACAGAGCTTCTAAAATATTCATAAATTCATCATATGATCTGTTAACATCATCAATATACACGTCCTTCCAGTTTTGCTTCTGTAAATCATCTTTTAATTGATCCATAGCTTTTTTTGATGTGTTTATTATTTTTTTCTTAATTGTAACTTCTTTTGTAATGTTTTGATCATTTCTGTAGATAGTGAAAACTGGTAAATGATCACTTAAATCAGTTGTTAAGATACCACCTGTCATATCCCCATTTGTTATATTTGTGAAAATGTTGTCAATTATCGTAGCACTATGAGTTGTAATTCTTGTTGGTTTTGATATTAACGGATAAAGATTTAAACTATACATTGAATTTAGAAATGTGCTGATGTTATTTGAATCTGTTTTATTTCCCAGGTCAATATTAAAGTCTCCACACAAGAAAACTTTTTTATTTAAACTCTTTTCCAATAGTTGTATGATTTTATCGGTGAATATTTCTATATTTGATCCTGGTGATCGATATACACAACTTATGGATATGTTTTTAGCATTTTCGTTTAATATTTCTATTGTTATTATTTCCATAAGATTGTCAACAATTATTGACATTTCATTAATTATTCTACACTTTATTTCATTTTTGACAAATAGAGCTACTCCACCACCTTTTTTATTGTTTCTGTTTAAATAATATAATTCATATCCTTCGATGTGAACATTATTTTTGTTTTCATCATTAAGCCATGTCTCTGACAGTGCTATTAATGTAAAAGTTCTGTTTAACTGTTTTAAATAATCTGTTATTTTGGAATTTAATTTAATTAAATTTCATCTGTGATCAAAACGTGTAACCCTTCTTCTTCGTCTTCTTCTTTTGATAAGACAAGATTTCTTGTTTCCCCAAATAGATATTAACGTACAAAATGAATAGCCTAAATATCAGTTCTAAAAGCAGACTGTGAACAAAAATATTTTTAGAGCAAAATTATTTGGAAAAATATAGAACGAGGTTATCTTAATAGGCTATATGCCACGGACTTCCGTTCCAGCACTTCCGCATTCACGGGACAGACGGCGCACTTCCGGTTCACAGGCACAGGATGGCGTTCTTCACACAATCTCTGCAGGACTTGCCGACAGTCACAGTCAATGATGTGTACAGAATTATTCAGACCTTGTCTAAAGCGCCCACATCTAAGAAGGACAAAGGATTTAAGCTTTGTGTCCAACTACATTAATAACTCTGAAGGTAAGTTGGTATTTGTTTTCAGTTCACCAAACTGCCTCATGTAGGCTAACACAGCTAACATAGTTAGCCTTGCTAAATTGTTGAGTAAACGTATTTTATCTACAATGTTTCTGATTAACACAAATGTTAGTTTCAAACAAGGAGGCTGAAGAAGTCACAGTTAGGGCTGAGTGTTTACAGTCCATGAAGAAGAGCCAGAAGCCACACTGTTTGAGTGTAAAGTCAAAGCCACCTGACAGTTTAGTTTCAAACAAGGAGGCAGGAGATTTAGAGCAGATTTAGAAACACAAGTTTAATTCAAGTTTGTGTACAAAACTTGAGTTGAAGTTAAATATCAGACAATATAAACTCTTTATATTCAACACGTCTGCTATATACACTAGTAGCAGCTCTTAATAAGAGATGTTTTCTTTCACTGTGCAGGACACCGCAGGTAGTGATGAGGAGGAGGGAGCCAGCTGGTCCAGCCTGGATGCTTGTGAGCTGACATCGGATCCAAACACCAAATACTGTACAAATGATGGAAGAGCTGCTTCTTCAGTTACCTTCGTCTGACCGATTACATGTTTTTAAATCTCCACGAGCAGTCAAGGAAGCTGTGACTTAAAGTCAGAAGCTGTAATGCTATAAACTGTTTAAATATTGTGCCTCCTTTAGCTTGACTCATATGTTTTCTACAGTAATCTAACATCATCATGAATTTTTTTTTAATAAACTGGCTAAAATAAAACTGAACTCTTAAGCCTGTCTTAAATCAACATACACCTTTTTTTGGGTGATAATATACATCAATAAGAAGACAAAGTCGGAATGTTTTCAACATTTTATTTTCTTACAAGTAGTAAGTATGACTGTAGTGTCAGGTGTTGGCTTTGATTCTTATCCGCCCCAGAATTCGTTTTTTGGTTCACTTTGGAACAGAAAGGAGAGATACACTCGACAGACGCTCACTTAAAGTTCCAAACCAGTTTAATTAATCATAAGTTAAAAGTCACAGAATACATTTGTTCTATTCATCCATTACATTTGTTTTTAAAACGTGGACAGTGAGAGAAAAAGAGAGAGAGAGAGAGAAGAAGGGAGGGGGGAGAGAGGGGGACAGGGAGAACATACAACCTGATCCGTGCGCTCACTTCTGCCCTGCTGTTGGAGGATCGAAACTTTTTATACCCTTCTGTGGGGGTTTTGTTTCAGAGACTGTTGTCCCCCCTTTATTGCCAGAAGACAGGAAATACCACTGCCTCGCTTGCTCGGGTCTCCCCAAGCCCCTGGGGGATGGGCATCGAGACACATCGATGACTAAAATAAATGTACTTATAAACACACACACTTTCGTAGACCACTAAATGACCAATTAGTGTAACTGGACATTAAATTACATTAAAGATCATACCCTACACACATATTTAGAGCTGTTCTTGTTACTTTCTAACTGAACAAACATGCAGAGCCAGAGAGTGGCTTTCAGTGGACTTCTCCCAAGTCATATATTCTACAAAGTCGTAAAACTGACAGGACAAAGAGGCACCAGCTATATTATCATCCCCCAGCCTCACCAGAACAGATCCAACTTCAAGCATTCCTTCAGGACCTCACATGAGTACATGCTCACATTCTGTCTCCTCTCAGGAAACCCTTACCATTCTATGAGAAAAACTTGATCATTTTGAACGCCGTGTGAAGACTCCTTGAAAATAAATGAAAACACAAAGATAAATATATTTTTATTTCTCAACAATCCCCCTTTGGACCTCATTCTGCTGAGGTCCATCCCAAAAGAAATAAAATCACACACCTAATAACGCAGCTAAACGCATATATTCACAATATTTAATCCGTTTTTTCAAAATCCTCCAAGTTATAGTTTTTTTAACAAAAACAGTTGTCTCATCACTTCAGGATCTAACCGTCAAAGACCTTAAACAATGCACGTAGCAGCACCCGCAAGTTATAAGTATGCCTAAGAAAATAGCCAATAATACCATTATAGATACAAACACCTGTTTCCAGTGACCGAAGATCTTTATCAGCCAATTGTCCAGTGGGTCGTCCAGACCCGAATGAATTTATTAATATGCAAATTGTAGAATATAAGGAAATATATGCAAACTATGAACGATATTAATAGTAAGCGCTTAGGATATTGCAGAATTATGAACCTTGAGTTCCCAAATTCATCCTCCAGCAGTAAGGCAGTTGTCTCCCTTGAACACACAAAAATAGAGAAAGAACACCAGATTTATATCACCATCACAGAAACATTAATATACTTATTACACGTACTCAGGGGCATTCCCCTTGGGTGCTCAGGGCAGACCCCCGGCATTGCACGCAACTTTATTCAACTACTTTGGGTCTATCAAGGCATGAGAGTTCGAATGCGAGCTCCTCTTGTTGTCCAGCCCAATCCTTTAGCTCCTTCCTGGTTCACGGGCTGGAGCACACTGAACCGTGTGGATCCCCTGGCATTGTCACGCACTGCCTGTGGTGTGCGTTCAGCGACCCCCCACGGGTCCTTCCTGACCAGGGCTGTCTGATCTTGCCTCCCTGGGACTCCGTTGAGAAAACTCCCTCAGCTGGAGCATTTCCAGGAACCACCTATCATAAACAGAATGTGCCACAGCAAACAACACCCAATCAATTATAAATCAGTAGTACAAAGAATGAATCATGCATGTTAGTTGGTTTGGAAGAGGCTTAATCTTCATTAGGGTTAATTATGAGTAGTTTTGAGGCGGTTCATACTTACAAAAAATACTGTACCTTTTCACTCAGCTTATAGCAGAAATTACACACATAACAATAACATCACAAGCGGCGGCAGAGCATAATTAAAAAATAACATTGTACACCTGTGGTTCTATACACCTTTTTTCCTGAGTCAATAAGTCACATGTCGTCTAGTCAAGTCAATTGCTATAAATCTACAGAACCATCATATTTCTAAACATCCTCTGATCAGGTCCACTTCAGGTTTGAGTGGTTTGAGCCTGCAGGCAGGAAACATTTCCAAGGGGGGTCCCCCATCCTGCTTCACACACTTTCACAGAGGGGAAAAAACAGTGTTGTTAATTGCTCATTCGAAATATGCTTGCATCAATACTCCTTCCCCCATGACATGATTAAAGAAAATAAAACGTTCAAGACCGATGCCGCCTCAATATCAACGCAAGTGAACTTTGTTTATAACGCCAATTTATCAGTTATCCTTATTATTCTTTGTATACCAAAATGTATTTACCATCTTTTAGTTAATTAGTTATTTCTAGGAACATTTTTCGGCCTAGTTGTTTCTAGGAAACATTTACAATCTAGTTATTTCTAATTAGTTATTTCTAGGGACCAATTTCAACCTTTCTATTTTTAGAAACATCTGTCAGCCCCTTAACCCCCTTTTGAAACAAAACTCTACCTTGTTTCAATTATGCCAAAGTTGTTTGGTTGTTAAATTGGAAATTGTGTCTAAATTTACCATCCTTTAACCTGAACACTAATGTCAGGATCCCAGAAAAATGTTTCCTAAAACCCAGCCTATTGCCACCTCTAATTTGGTTTTCACAACCATATAGCTAACTATAATCTACGATATCATCTCATTTTCTTTAAAATTATAATCATTTAGCAAAATGTACCCCTTGTGACACATCAGAATCCCAACATGCACTCCGCCAAGGATAACTGCAAAAACAGAAATATAAAAGTTAACTCGTTTTAGGGTCTGGGATCATTTCCCTTGCATTTCTTAAGCTTCACCACAGAGTTACAGGAACCAGAAGAAGCAAGTCGTCAGATCCACCTGAGCACAGTATAACTAAAAATCATGAAGCCTGCGCTAGCAGGCCCTAAATGTCGCCTATGTGTTTCATTAAAAATTTATCATAGCAACTGTAGTTTTGATCCCGGCTACTAAGATCAACGACAGATCCTCACAGATCAATATGGGGTGCGGCCTTTGCTGGTGTGAGTGACTTCAGGACCATTTGTTCTCTTGTCTGTTTGGAGAACGTGTTCAGCTTTCTCTTGTTCCAGCCCCCAGTGAGACGTTCACTGGGTTCTGATTCTCGTCCGGACCCCCCAAATCCGGACCGTATATCCTGGCCATTTGTGTCTGATGACCATGTTTTGACAGTTCTTTGAGAAAGTCTTTGCCTCTGCTCGGCTGAAAGTTTTTGTGGACAGTCTTTTGTTCTTTCGGTGCCTTTGTTGTTTTCAGTCGTTCCTTGCGTATGCCCCTCAAAGTTCTTGAGCAAGGTTGCATATGAGTTTGTTCTTCCCAGTGAAGTCACAGTGAGTCAGTTTCTGGACACACCTTCATATTAAATCTGATCCGATCTGATCAATAACCACAGTAGCTGAGATTCAAAAGTCAGATGCTGCATGTGTTTTGACAGAGGCCTATCTTAATGCATATTTACCATTATGTGTTCTGTATAGATGAGGTGGGATTCATAAGACTCACTCTTGTTCCATCAACATTGTTCAATGAGGCTATTTAAAAAATTAAAAAATCATTAACAGACCAGGATCAAATTAATTTTCTGTTAACAATCTTTATTATGGAACCTTCGACGGAGGCATCTTTTAATCTGATCTGCACAACAGATCCAAAACATTAGTTTACCTAAAAGTGAAATAATCAATTTAACCCTGAAATCAAAAAATACTGTAGCCTACTTTTATTTCAGAAAATATAATTTACTATTTCCTAAGACCCCCTTGCTAGTATACAGTCTATGATAATTAGCCAATTCCTTGAGCCTTCTAAGATCTGCCTACTTGTTGGATTTATTTATGTATCGTGTGTATTTTCATGCCCTCCTAAATTGTCAATTTGAAATTATTAAGCTCAGTGGCTCATTTATTCAAAGTAAAATGTGGGCTCTTTCACTTTGGCCTGTTGTTCCAGGTATATAACTATTAGTCCAGGGGTGTCAAACTCATTTTGATCTGGGGGCCGCATACAGCTTAATCTGATCTCAAGGGGGTCAGACCAGAATACTCATTCCAAAAGTCCATTTTTTTTCTTTGTATTAGTGCAAAGAATAAATAAATTATAAAAGTATCAACATTAAATTAATTGTCCTTTTACACTTTTACTCAGTTTAACATTTAAGTGCATTACATATTAAAAAACTGATCAGTGATTGCACGTTTTAAAACATTTATTCAACAAACTGTTTTGTTAAATACCCTGATGCATGCTCAATAATCCATGTAGAGAAATCTAAAAAAGCTAAATCTGGGCTTCTGGACATACAAAAAAAACAGTTCTGTTAAAACCCTTTCCTGCATGTTAAAAGTGCATCAAAATTTAGAAATGAATGAATTTTAAATCCATTTTCCACATCTAGGAAGCAACTGTGAACCCATAAATTGAGCTTCGAGCGTAGCTGTTTTATTACTGCAGATTTTTAAGAAAATAGCGTTTATTATTTTTTTTCTTTATTTTTTTTTATAATTCAGATTCATCTGCGGGCCGACTAAAACCCCCTGGCGGGTCTTTGTCACCCCTTAGTCGATTTTTAAAGTCCAACTCTCCACTTATTATAAATTGAGATTCAATTTATGTCCCCAATAGATTAAAATTAAATATGTATTCATTTAAGACCTGTCTGTGAGGGCTACTCCCTCCTTAGCACTTTGAGATTTCCATTAATAAAAAGTGCGTTATAAATTGAATTCATTACTATTATTATTATTATTTATTTTTCTTCAAACCCCAATCTGTCCTCTTCTTTTATTCATCTGACTCCAAACAGTTATTAAACTCTGTACCTGCATCCCTTTACTTTTATTAAATGTTTCAGAACGAATAACCCAACTGGATGACTAAATTAAAAAATAAAAGTGACTCCGACCTGTTTTTGGCTTTTCTAGAAATTATTATGCTCCTGTCTGCAGTACCTTTTTTCGTCCATCAGGGGTCTCCATTATACTCAGGCTCAAAACTTTCTGTAGAGCTCTTTAGTTGCCCCCAGACAATAATGCGTATTAATGTCTATGGTTCCCCCCAGTACTGACGCCACAAAGCTGTGAGTGCCTGTTAGACGCTACAGTATTCAACAATAGAGTGACTTATTTTGTTTATGATGGGTGTACGATAATCCTACATTTCTCACCTGGCAACCCTGCTCAGGCTGTACAGGAAACGACTGTCTTTTGCGTCCCCATAGTTGCCGAATCCGCTTATTTCAAGCGGCATTGGGCTTGTTTTTCCCTGGAGTCGCTTTCAAATTTGATCATCCGCTTGTGGCGGGTTTTTATTTTCGCTTCTCGTGGACATTGAGTCGCTTATTTGTGCTTATTTTGAAGGAGCTGATCGCTTCTTTGGTCTAGCGATCTGGCAACCCTGCTCTTCGGGTCGACGCTCACAAGACGTGGACATTCACTGGAGCTATTCACAAAAATACGTCTTCCAGATTGGTAATCCACTTTCTCTGCTTCTTATATTGGAGAATGTAAGTATGATGCGTTCGGTTCTACCTCCTCACGTCCTATCCACAAATTATAAGACTACGTCTCGTGAACCAGTCGGACCTAGTGGCTCGTTAGCTTTGCTGTTAGCTGTTAAATTCGTCTACAAAAACCAACTTTGGATTATTTAAAGTTGATATTGTTTATCTACACGACGCGCCACTGTACGCTTTGTTAGCGAATCCGATGTGAGCTGTCTACCGTTACAAAGTTATAAGATGTCCGCTGTTAGGCATATGCTATGCTAACGGGAGGTTCACTGCAATTTTCCAACTTTCCCGTTTGTCTAAGTGTTATAACCTAAAATTATTGAGATAGAATGTCATAATCCTTTTTGATCAATCCTTCCAATTGTGACGGTTCATTCGGCCCTAATTAATTTAACTCGAACTATCCGTAAATATTTTATTTGTTTATTCAAAAAACTGTTACCAATCCTGAGGCCTTCTAGCCTGGTTAAAACCAGACCCTCGTTCAGAGCTGAGCTGAAGTTCTATTTTTTCATTTCACCCACATTCACGCTGTAGAAAATGATCTCGTCCTGTTAAAATGGAGAAGTGTAAACCGTTTTAATGTAATGCTTATTTTTGTGTTTCAGGAACCCAGCACCAACTCCTGAGGAGGTGGAGAATTCGTTTATTACTCTATTAACTGCTGTATCTAAATAAACTTTGTTCTTAACCTTTGCGCCTCAACGTTTGTTTCATATTTAATCTTCAGATAGCTTGTGACCAGTTTAAGAAAGAAAAAAAAGCAATCCATAAATATGTCATACAGGCTAAAAATACAGTAATCATTATTTTCCTCCTTCCATTTTTGAATTCTTTAAAGTCCATGACTCACCATGTTTTCAAATTGCATCGCCATTATTTATTTGTTTATTTAAAAATAATACAGGAGCGTTTATTTATATGGTAGAGAAATAACACTAAATGTGTTATTTCATGATTTCATGATTTATAGCAGATTTTTAGCAAAAGCTCCGGGAAGATCTGCCCCTCTCTTTTTTCTCTCCCCGTGGGTCAGGAGTTCAGAAAGGTAGCCGCACAGCAGAGCTCTGAGCGCACGTGCCCCGTGCTCCACGCTGGACAGAACCGAGCCCTGAGTCAACGAACAGAACACCAGGGGTAACAGCAGAACGGGGAGCCAGGGAGAAGACGAGAGAGGCCGCGCGGCTCATGCTCCTCTCTGCGCAGAAGCTGAGAGGCTCTGAGAGCAGCGAGCAACAGTCCGCAGGGTGTTATATCTTATTAAAACGTCTATAAAATAAATAAAAAATAAAAACAGAGCACTGGTCCAGTTGTACACACAAATGCACCAAGAAATATGCAGTTTTAACTCCCATTTTTTAAAGATATGTATGGGAACAATTAAATAAATAACAAGTAGGACCGTGGTTTTATTGAGGCAAAAAATATTATGATATCAAGGTATTTTACTTAATAATTTCTGTATATAGCCTGTTTCAGCTTTTTCAGCTAATTCTACATTTTTAATCCAACTTTTCAGCCTAATTTAGCAAAACCATGCTCTTGTTTAGCTATTTTTTTTAAATCATTCTAATTAACTTAAACTGTTTATTTTCATTAGACCAGTGTTTTTCAACCTTTTTGGAGCCAAGGCACAGTGTTTTCATTGAAAAAATCACGAGGCACACCACCAACCAGAATTGTAAACAGAGATACTGTACTCTGTATCCGCCTATATTAAATATATAGTCATTCTTATCATAGTGTCTTGGATAGAAATGAAATAAACACAGAAATGTATTTTTATCATATTTTATATTTCTTATTTCAATGTGGTCTTGTGACTGTTACATGCTCAAAGCAGCAAGGGGCGATATGTACCATTTAAGTTTACCGGTATATATATATATATATATATTTTTTTATTATTATATATATATATATATATATATATATATATATTTTTTTTTTTTTTTTGGGTACTTCATTGTGTATTTTATGAGTGTGGACAAAGTCAAACACTAAAGCTGTTTAGAAAACCACTTGGTTTCTAAACTTAAAAATATTTAGATCACAGATCAAAAATTTAAACTGAGAGCCTGTATCATTATAAAGGAAAAAATATGTTGTTTCAAAATTTCATAGCGTCTACAAATCCCCCCCCCAAAAAAATTGGGATAAAACCATTTTTCCCACTGTGCCGTAGTAAGTGGACCACTTATAGCTTTGGCCCCCTCTCGGCCCCCCCAGCAATAAAAGTCTAACTCCGCCACTGGTCCAGAGCAGCACAGCGCTGCAGAGAGAGAAAGCCACACGCAGTTTGGAGAGCAGAGACAAGTCACGCAGGTGAGGCAGGCATTGACTCCTCACATGGCAGGAAACCATTATTTTAGAACATAAAAAAGATTTAGTATTCTGTGACTAATTCTATTCTATTTTTATCTGGTCCAGGAACTCTTATCAGATTATTTTATCAGCGAAAGTCAGCGCGTTTTCCTCAATTTTTTTTTTTTTTTTTCACTCAGTCCCACACTTTATTTATTTTATTTGTTTGTGGGTTTAATTTTCAATACCTTCATTCCTAATGTATTATAACGTATTTACGCATGGTAATATACAAATACATCACCTCACCAGATCCCACCTCCACTTATCAAAAGTCAAATTATAAGTGGATTTAATTGACACTGTTTTATAGTTAGCCACAAAACCTAACGAGATTAACAGTGAACTCGGTCTAGGGTTTCAGGAGCGACGGCGAATATTTATTCTAGAACCCCACTCCCCCTCAACCAGATTGATCCGTCAATCAACTGGGTGCGCAACCACTGCGTGTTTTTACTCTGGGATCTGGAGTCTTGGCTGGAAACTTACAATTCTACTTTTAATTGTAACGTTCTTTTTCTTTTTACACGTATTAACCCTGGAGTCCAAACACACTGAGTTAAAATTTGCCTATTAATGTCCAATCACAGATTTCGTTTAAACAGGAATCTGCTTACCTTTTTTGTAGAGGTGACCGGTCACTGATCAGTGCTCTGGACTCCGGCTCATCCTTTCCTGTCCGCGCGTGCAACCATCTCGGTAGGAACCTCCAATTGTTGGCTTTGATTCTTATCCGCCCCAGAATTCGTTTTTTGGTTCACTTTGGAACAGAAAGGAGAGATACACTCGACAGACGCTCACTTAAAGTTCCAAACCAGTTTAATTAATCATAAGTTAAAAGTCACAGAATACATTTGTTCTATCCTAACATCCATTACATTTGTTTTAAAAACGTGGACAGTGAGAGAAAAAGAGAGAGAGAGAGAGAAGAAGGGAGGGGGGAGAGAGGGGGACAGGGAGAACAGGGTATGCGTTGACGGGGTGGTGTGGATAATCAATAAATAACACTGAACAACTGGTAATAACTAATAATTCAATCTCAATGTCACTACTTTTT
>JBBPBX010053962.1:5127-23653 GCA_038048925.1 Garcialebias charrua
ATATGTATGTATATATGTATATGTATGTATATATGTATATGTATGTATATATGTATGTATATATGTATATGTATGTATATATGTATGTATACTGTATATGTATATGTATGTATATATGTATATTTATGTATATGTATATGTATGTATATATGTATATTTATGTATATATGTATGTATATATGTATGTATATATGTATATGTATATGTATATGTTCTTTGCAGGTTTACGGACAGCGGTCAGGTGTATTTGCCCTGTGCTGTTTTTGTGTATATTTATTATAGTTTGTAGTCTTACTTTTGTCTTTCCTTTCTTTCTTTCTTTCTATTCTATATTTAAAAAAATTGAAATTAATAAATAAACTAAACTAAACTAAACTAAAATGTGTAACTTGTGGGGTTGGTACAGTGTATATGATTATTATTTATATATTACAGTATAGTGCAGGCATGTATGAAATAAAATGAAAATAATAATAATAAAAAAACAGTGCCCAAAGTGTTCATCTACAGATGAGAGCATGAATTATGCACATACAGTAAAGACTCAGATATAATAACATTTAATCTACGCATAAATTGTAAATACACAAGTCATGTCTTATGCTGCATATTTATTATTTAAAACCCATTTGAATGCAATAATTGTAAACATATGCCTAAAAGCTAATTACTGATCCCAAACATACTTTAATCTCTAAACTGGCATTGACTGAAAATTATTTAGGTTGCTTGCTCTATCCTAAGATGTCTAAACAACGCATTCTAAATGATTAATTTCCAACTAAGATAATACAAAATTGCTAAATTTTTTAATAGCTCAAATAATCTGCTCTTTTTAATTATTTATTAATTTACTTTGTACTTTTACAGTATGTTAGCTGCCTGAAGACATGTATAAATGACCATCTTACTGTTGTTTCAGGTTGTATTAGCAGAACTGGAAGAAACTGATGTTCTATCACACTGCTGCAGTAAGCATAAAAACACGATTATTTTCTCTATAGCTTATCTTTTCTTGTCTGTTATGATTCAATTTTTGCCACAGCACAAGTCCTGGCAAAGACTTATGTGCTCACAAGCCTTATCAAAATTTCCCTTCAGTCCTTCGAAGCCTTTGTAGAAAAATCTCTTGCTTCTTCCAATCTGTCCATCTTTCTTTAGCCTCCAACTCTGGGACTGAAGATAATCGCTGGAACTTTAACATGTTAGCAGCATAGCAATCTCTGGAATATATGTTGTTGTTGTTTTCACTTTGGGAACATTAATAGCTTACTTCTTGCATGGATTGTCTATTTGTTAATACTGTAGACTTGATCCTTCAACGTCCTCATTTGCAAACCCCCAGTTTTGATAAACTCCCCAAGCTGATCCCAGGCAATTACTCTTTGTTGCAGATGTGAAGATGAGTGGTCCATTATCAAGCAACTAAGACATGAGGAATGTTAAGTGATTGATTGCAACTGGTCACGGATGACAATATAATAAAGCTTTAGAGAGCCAAAGGGATGTCAGACAGGCAATGGGAATGAGAAAAAAAATAACTACCGGTAATTGCCATTTTTTCAATGAAAATATCTGGGAACCATGTTGTCTCTGCTCATTCTTGTTAAGTGGTTTTCATTTTCGTCTTATATTCCTATTTTCAAGTCCTACACCTGTTGGAGAGTAAGAGCTCAGAAAAAAGCTAACAAGATTTTGAGTATTGTGTTTGTATTGTTTTAGATTAATTTTACTTGAAAATCTTACCCAATGCCTATATAAATCAGAGATCTAGCTATGTGCGGGCCTCATGATAGTAACAGCAGACAACAGGACAAGGAACCTTTACATTGGAGTAGTGAATTATAACCACATAAATCAAAATAATGTGTTCCCCAGATTTCATAAAATCATAGACAATAAAACAAAGAAGCAAGAAAAAAAACATCATTAGGTTTACAGAAGCATTGCTGGAGCCTATAAAGCTCATCCCTCCAACTACCTCTGACATAGATCATCCACAGCTGTCCCTGGCACCAACTTACAGGCCCCACATCAGAAGGTCAAAACCAGCTAGTGCAGTGCTGGGCTGAGGAGGCTATTACTGGAAGACTGTTTTGAAACTCCTTATTAAAGCAGGGGTCACCAACCTTTTTGAGACTGAGAGCTACTTCAGTGGGACCAAGTGACACAAAGGGCTACTTGATTGATACAAACAAATTTGCACGGCTCACCTTTATTTAAATTATTATTAATAATATATTTACATACACATGGATACCTGACTGCCTAATCACATCTGATCTGATCTGTAGTATTAATGACTCCACACAGTGATTATCAGTAAGGATTTAGCTTGGTAAATATTATACATTATTATTGATAATTTGTGATTAGAAATCTTAATTGAGAACTTGAATCCTCAGTTTGAATCCTTTTCTTGGCTCTTCTGTGCAACAGTAAATTGTTCCTAGATGTGACTGGGATTATGGATGGTTGTTTGTCTCTTTGTCTGTGTCTCTGTGATGGACAGGAGACCTGTCCTGGGTGTGCCCTGCCCTCGAACAGCGGAGATTGGCTTGAGTCCCAAACAAAGGGGACATAATGGATTATTTACTACAGCAGAAAACTGATATTTAAACATAAATTATAATTTCTTTTGTGTTAATCTCAATCAGTACCATTTGAAATACTGTATATTTTATGAATATTTTAGGGGACCACATATTCAAAATTCACTTTTTAATGTTTTTTTTACTCAACTTTGGGTATTTACTCCATAAAAAAACAGTCCTAAGGCCAAAAAAATGCACCCAGTGGTTTATTTACTCTAAGTAGATTTATTTAACTGTGATAAGATAGGTTTCGTTTTGAAATCATCGCGCCTGTTACGTCACAGGCGCGAGGACAACCCACCTCGAACCTGAGTCCAGCCCCCTCACCTAGCAACCCCTGGTGCGGCTCAACCCACTCCAGTATAAAAGAGTTGACGGTTGTTTTTCCTGATTTCATGGCTAAAAATGTCACAGAGTCTAGCCAGCTAACTCTCTGACCCTCGTGGCGCAGATAATGGATTTAAAATTGATAGTTTTCAGATGGGAACAGATGCGCATGTTTCTGTGTGTGTGTGTGTGTGTGTTGGTTTATGTGTCATTAGCAGGACAGACTACTTAACGCAACCAAACCCGTGTGTGCGCGTGTGTGTGTGTCCTCACATACAGGTTCAGCCTGAGCCAAGATCACTTGGAGCTCCTATTTAATTCCATCAGAGCGTCAGGTAGTGTTGATAAAAAGAAAGCCCGCTGTGTGTGTGTGTATGTGTGTGTGTGCCGGCCCGCACGTGCTCCTCGGAGGGACGCAGATAAAAAAGCCCCCGCTGTGCTGCTGTGCTTGTGTGTGTGTGTGCTTTGCTCCCCTACAGCTGCGCCACAGGCAGAAGGAGGGAGAGTCAGAAGGAGGCAAAAGAAACGTGCAGTAACTTCCTCGTCTGCCTTTGGAGGGCGGAGTTAATGTGAGCAGATCTTTGAAGGGCGTGCCACAAGACCTCCTCATCATAAACCGGTCGTTCAAAACGAAAGTTAAAAATGGCAGAATTAAAAAGGGTATAATTGATTATCTAAGAATTATTTTGTGTATTAAATTGAATGAACACTGTTTTTTAACCCCAAAGAAATACCATAAAAATTTTAAAAAGCAATATGTGGTCCCCTTTAACTGTTTTATATGAACAAACACATTTGTAACATTCATTGTATGCCTTTTATTAATTACTATTAACAAGTTCAGTAACATTTTTAAGAACATATTAATAACAACATATTCCAATCAAGCCCTGTTTGCACCAACTGTTGTGTTTGTAACATTTAAGATTAACTCTAACTCTTGCAGATATAAAATATCAGTAATTTAATTAAAAATATATATTTTTAAATGATTCATGTTACATTTGTACTGCTCCTCAGATCTGCATTTTTTGTTTTAACAACTGTTTTATTTGTTATGTGTTTAATTTTTTTTTTTTTTTGCTTTTATATGTACAGCACTTTGTTGCAGCTGTGGTTGTTTTAAAGGGTTTTATAAATAAAGTATTATTATTATTATTAAAAGTAATGAACATAATCGGTGACAAAGGGCAACCTTGGCGGACGCCAACTCTCACTGGAAACGAGCCTGACTTACTGCCGGCAATGCGGACCAAGCTCTGACACCGGTCGTACAGGGACCTAACAGCCCGTATCAAAGGGCCTGGTACCCCATACTCCCGGAGTACCCCCCACAGAACCCCCCGAGGGACGCGGTCGAATGCCTTCTCCAAGTCCACAAAGCACATGTAAACTGGTTGGGCAAACTCCCACGCACCCTCCAGGACCCTGCTGAGGGTGTAGAGCTGGTCCAGTGTTCCACGACCAGGACGAAAACCACACTGCTCCTCCTGAATCCGAGGTTCGACTATCCGACGGACCCTCCTCTCCAGAACCCCTGAATAGACCTTACCAGGGAGGCTTAAGAGTGTGATCCCCCTATAGTTGGAACACACCCTACGGTCCCCCTTTTTGAATAGGGGAACCACCACCCCAGTCTGCCAATCCAAGGGAACTGCCCCCGATGTCCACGCGATATTGCAGAGTCGCGTAAGCCAACACAACCCCACAACATCCAGAGCCCTAAGGAACTCCGGGCGAATCTCATCCACCCCTGGAGCCCTGCCACCGCGGAGCTTTTTAACCACCTCGGTGACCTCAGCACCAGAGATTGGAGAGCCCGACCCAAAGTCCCCAGGCTCCGCTTCCTCAGTGGAAGACGTGCCAGTGGGATTGAGGAGGTCTTCGAAGTATTCTGCCCACCGACTCACAACATCCCGAGTTGAAGTCAGCAGCACGCCACCCCCACTATAAATGGTGTTGGTGGCGTACCGCTTTCCCCCCCGAGACGCCGGATGGTGGACCAGAATCGCCTCGAAGCCGTACAGAAGTCATTCTCCATGGCCTCTCCGAACTCCTCCCACGCCCGAGTTTTTGCCTCAGCAACTACCTGAGCTGCATGCTGTTTGGACTGCCGGTACCCATCAGCTGCTTCCGAGGTCCCACAGGCCAAAAAGGCACAATAGGACTCCTTCTTCAGCCTGACAGCATCCCTCACTGCCGGTGACCATCAGGGTTGCCACCATGACAGGCACCAACAACCTTGTAGCCACAGCTCCGATAAGCCGCCTCAACAATAGAGGCGCAGAACATAGCCTACTCTGACTCAATGTCCCCCACCTCCCTCGGGGAATGTGTTCAAAGCTCTCCCGGAGGGGGGAGTTAAAGCTCCGTCTTACGGGAGACTCTGCCAGACATTCCCAGCAGACCCTCACAATATGTTTGGGTCTGCCAGGTCTGACCGGCATCTTCCCCCACCATCAGAGCCAACTCACCACCAGGTAGTGGTCAGTGGACAGCTCCGCCCTCTCTTCACCCAAGTGTCCAAGACATGAGGCTGCAGATCAGATGAGACAATAACAAAGTTGATCATCAAACTGCAACCTAGGGTGTCCTGGTGTGCCAAGAGCACATATGTACACCCTTATGCTTGAACATGGTGTTTGTCATGGGCAATCCATGACAAGCACAAAAGTTAAATAACAGAACACCACTCAAGTTTAGATTGGGGGCCGTTCCTCCCAACACACCCCTCAAGGTCTCACTGTCATTGCCCACGTGAGCGTTAACGTCCCCCAGTAGAACAAGGGAAGGACTCCAAAAAGGGTGGGTAATCTGAGCTGCCGTTTGGCGCATAGGCACAAACAACAGTCAGGACCCATCCCCCCACACGTAGGCGGAGGGAGGCTACCCTCTCGTTCACCGGGGTGAACCCCAACATACAGGCACCAAGATGGGAGGCAACAAGTATGCCCACTCCTGCTTGGCGCCTCTCACCAGGGGCAACTCCAGAGTGGAATAGTGTCCAACCCCTCTCAAGGAAACAGGTTCCAGAGACAGAGCCATGCGTTGAGGCGAGGTGAGTCCGACTATTTCTAGACGGAACCTCTCAATCTCACACACCAGCTCAGGCTCCTTCCCCACCAGAGAGGTGGCATTCCACGTCCCAATAGCCAGCTTCTGTAGCTGAGGATCAGATTGCCAGGGTCCCCGCCCTTGGCCACCACCCATCCCACATTGCATCCGTCCCCTTCGGCCCCTCCCACAGGTGGTGAGCCTATGGGAAAGGGGACCCATGTATCCTCTTTGGGCTGTGCTCTGTCGGGTTTCATGGGTAAAAGCCTGGCCATCAGGTGCTTGCCAGCGTGCCCCACCTGAAAAAATCTTCCTGCAATCACAGTACATTCCATAGAACGTGTGCCCGCAAAGTTTCATTGTACATGCTGGCAAAGATTCTCAGTCGTCCAGGACATGATAGAATCAAAAAAGGCGTTCAATAGCCTATATGCCACGGGTAGTGGTGACGTACTTCCGTTAAAATATGATCCATGCGCTTCACTTCCGGCTCTCATCTACTACTGTTGTTGTTAGCGGTAGCTTCTAGAACTAGACCATGTAAAAGACACAAAAGGTAAATTATCTGCGAGCTACTGGTACAACAAGAGAGAATTGTTGTGTGCCGTTGTGTCCAGTGAATAGCAGGTACAATAGAGCGCTTAGTTTTTTATATTTTAATGCCACAGTTCGTGGCTAACCGAGTTAGCCTTAAAGCTAACACTCGGTTGTAGCTGGCGTTTTAAACCTCAGAATATTCAAGAGCCAGCATCAAACAGTGGTTAAAAAGGAGCTGTACCTGCATTGTTCCAGTGGAATAGATCCCTTCCACTTCCATGACCGGGGCTTTGGGAGAAGCAGTAGAGAGGACAGCGAGGAGGAGAACACAACAACAGCTGCTGCAGCTCAGTAAGAAACACCGCAGTGAAGAAACACGATTATCACTCGACTCCACACCCTGCACTTGTAGATTTAATGTTGGAGTCATGATGAGTGATTTAATAAAAGTTTGTAACTACATACTTTTAAAATAATATTCAGATTTTAACATATGTTTTCTAATCTGTAAATATGTTTGTAAACTCTTAGTAACTTCAGAGCTGTTACACCTCTGAAATATTCTCTGCCGTTTCCTTTAATATGAAACCAGAACTGTTTCACTCCAATTAAACATTTAATTTCCTGAGATGTAATTAATTTATTTTAAAGCATAACTCTCATAAAGAGTTCTCCGTTTGGTTTTTTACTTGTAGGTAAATATGAACACTTTTTTTTTTCCAGGTTTGCATCATCTGACCTCCTGATGTGTTTCTGGCCCATGACTGCTCTGCTCTGCCATTCATGGTCGGTGTTCACCAAGAACTGAGAGGAACTCCCCATCAAGTTCAACTTGTGTTTATTTGTCTTATACAGGTTAACACAGAGTTAACAGTACAATGAAGTGCTCAGGATGAGAAGAGCAGATTTGACTTGCTAAAAATCAAAGAACAAACTACTGTATGTATACTAAAAGCATGCACAGTGAAAAAGTAATTATAATATTCACAAAGTCCTGAAGAGAGACGGATATAACAATGCAGCAGGATGAATTTGAATTAACTACTGCAAGTATTTCAAGCTAGTAATATAAGCTAACATGCACATAAAGTTTTAAATATATATATATAAATATATACACATACAGTATATATAATATATTATTATATATATGTATTATTATATATATATATATATATATTATATATATAATATATATATATATATATATATATATATATTTAAAACTTTATGTGCATATATATGTATGCACATAATCAACATTACACAGGTTGTGTGACAGGTTATTGCACAAGTACTGTAGTGACATTGAGATTTAATTATTAGTTATTACCAGTTGTTCAGTGTTATTTATTGATTATTTAACCACACCACCCCGTCAACTCATACCCTGCAGCCCGTTGAGTTCTTCCTGTTCTTAAATGACCTTGACCTTGGATCAAAGCAACGGGACCTTGCTGACCCGTACGGTGTCCATCAGTCCACGGTCAGACGGATTTTCACAGCAACTTTGTATTGACAGTACTCGGCTCTACCTGAAGAGCAGATACATAAAAATCTACCTGCAGACTTCAAGGACTACCCTGACACTACAGTCACACTACTTACTACTTGTAAGAAAATAAAATGTTCAAAACATTCTGACTTTTGTCTTCATTGATGTATTATCACCCAAAAAAAATGTGTACTGTATTTTGGTTTAAGACAGGCTTAGAGTCGTTTTAGCCATTTTATTAAAAAGAAATTTGATAATGTTACATTACTGTACAAAACGTATGAGTCAAGCTAAATGAGGCACAATATTTAAACACTGTTTAAATTATATTATTATTATTACATCTTCTGACTAACTCCCAGCTTCCTCGACTGCTTTTGGAGATTTAAAAACATGTAATCAGTCAGATTACAGTGCTCAGTGGAACAACTTGTTTGTATTTGGATCCAATCTCAGCTCCTCACTGCTTCCCTCATGTTTGAGCTGTAGCGGTGGTGTCTTCCCACGTCTCACAAACATCTAGGATGGACCAGGGGTTCCCTCATCATCACCAACACCTGCCGTGTCCTGTGCAGTGAAAGAAAACATCTCTTATTAAGGCCTGCTACAAACAGTGATTTAACAGGTTTGACTTCAGCTCAACTTTTGTAAACAAACTTGAATTAAAATAACTTTTGTTTCTAAATCTGCTCTAAATCTCCTGCCTCCTTGTTTGAAACTGAACTGTCAGGTGGCTTTGACTCAAACAGTGGGGCTTCTGGCTCTTCCTCATGGACTGTAAACACTCAGCCCTAACTGACTTCTCCTGCCTCCTTGTTTGAAACTAACATTTGTGTTAATAAGAAAACATTGTACAGACAAAACACGTTTACTCAACAGATTAGCAAGGCTAACTATGTTAGCTGTGTTAGCCTACATGAGGCAGTTTGGTGAACTGAAAACAAATACCGACTTACCTTCATATTTATTTATGTAGTTGGACACAAAGCTTAAATCCTTTATCCCTCTTAGATGTGGGCGCTTTAGAGAAGGTCTGAATTATTCTGTAGACATTATTAACAGTGACTGTCGGCAAGTCCTGCAGAGATCTCGTGAAGAACGCCATCGCTAACACCGCGTTGACTGCAAACCGGAAGTGCGCCGCATGTGTAATGAATGCGGAAGTGCTGGAACGGAAGTCCGTGGCATATAGGCTATACAGAAACAACTGGACTTTATTTGTAACAGAAATTAATTAAGCCCTGCTTTCACACGCTGAACGTTGAATGTGTCTCATGTATGTGTTATCTCAAATATGTGTGTGTATTTGCTTTTAATTACATAGGTTGGTGCATGTCACCTCGGCCTGTTTATAACCTTCACTCACTCACAGTCTGCTCAATGAATTGATAAAGCTCCCCGGATGGGAAGCAAAACGTTTTCTGTTACAAATAAAGGTCAATTGTTTCTGTATTGAACACCTTTTTTGGTTTCATTGTACAGTTAAGATTTTAGTATTAACTTACAAGAGAGCAGTGCAGGCCAAGAAAACAAGTTGTATGCCAATGTCCACCACTGCTGAGGGAATACCGTACTGAAAAATTAATATTTGTAGTATTGAAGATGAGTGCTTTTCTGAGCAATATATGAACAGGGAATGCAAGTAAACCATAATGGACTTGGTGCAAGTTATTTAAGTGGAATGGAATTGTACAATGTGTAAAAATTGCTTTTTTTGCTTGTTCACGGCAACGCATTTTGGACGTTTGTCTCTGGGATCTTGTCCGTTTGGTCATGATCCAAACATCATGCCCATAGGTGAGGGTCGTAAATTATAGATGGACCAGTAAATCAGGAGCTTTGCCTTTTGACTCAGCACTTTATTCACTACAACTGCCTGAAACATTGCTGAGGATGATACCCTAATCTGTCAATCAATCTCCTGCTAGATCCTAGCATCACTCGTGAACAAGACGCCAAGATATTTGAACTCCTTCACCTGAAGCAAAGTTCCCAAGCATGGTAAGGAGGGAACATTTCACCTATTTCCTGTCACAAACCATGTCCGCAGAATTAGAGAAACTGACTCTTGTTCCATTAATTTCATACTTGGCTGCCAACAGTTCATAGCTCACTGAGGGTCTTAGCCCGAAGATGCTAACAAAACTCCATCATCTGCATAAAGCAGAGTTGATACCCAGAGATTCCCAAACCAGAAAACCCCCTCTCCATGACTGTACCTTAGATTCTGTCTATGACCATTACAAACAGGATCAGAGACAACAGACAGCCATGGCAGAGCCCAACCCACTCTGAAATGAGCTCGACTTTATGCCAAGAATGTGGACACAGCTCCTGCTTTAGATTTACAGGAACTGAATAGCTCTTCAAACGAATCCAGGCATCACATACTCTTGCAGCAACCCATACAGATAGCCTCAAGGAATACAAGCCTTCTCCAGTTCCACAAAACACATCATGTAAACCAGAGAAGCAAACTCCCATCACCCCATTAGCAACTCTGCAAAAGTAAAGATCAGGTCCACTGTGCCATAACCAGGACATAAGCTACACTTCTCCTCTTGAATCTGAGGTTTGGCAATCGGTCAGAGCAGGGGTGCTCATTACGTAGATCGCGATCTACTGGTAGATCTCTGAGGTAGTACTGGTAGATCACAGCATGACATAAAAAAAAATTGTCTGTTCAGTGCCCTGAAATTACTTCTTTTGTGAATTAACGCTATATAAATAAACTGAATTGAATTGAATCTTAGAACATCTTTACTCAGCAAACACAACAGTTTAGGTCAAAATACCGTACTATCATTTTAAAGCCACATTACTATAGTTCATAATTTCTTATCTGGCAACCCGACTGACATGAAAACTACAGCATTTTTCATGTAAACCAGCTTATTCTTTGTTTATTACCCCCAATAAAAATTGAAAAATCACTAATATTTCCACAGGTTGTTTTCGTGTGAACGGGGCCTTATAGTAGGTAGATCACTTTGACTTGATCATTTCAAAAATAACTCGCATGCTGAAAAAGTCTGAACACGCCTGGGTCAGAGCCTCCCTTCCAATACCCTGGAATAAACTGTCCTGGGGAGGATGAGAGGTTTGATCCTATGATAGATGGAATATACACTTTAGTCCCCCTTTTTTTTATGGAAACCACCTGCCACTCCACAGACATTGTTGCATTCCTCCATTTGACAGTTAAGAGACATGTCAACCATGACAGCCCCAAAATGTGTGGTAACCCAAGTTGTGAAATGAACCTTTATCTTGCGAAGGTGCAGCATTGCAACACACCAAAATGGAAGCCACCACATGGCTTTTTTTCCAAACTTATCATGATCACAACACTGGTGGATGGATGGATGGATGGATGGATGGATGGATGGATGGATGGATGGATGGATGGATGGATGGATATGCAAAATGTATTTCCAATTACTCCTCTTCACTTTGCAATGGGGGAAACAAAAACTAAGACATAGAGAAAGGTTAGTGATAAAGAAGAAGAGCACATTGATCTCATATGAGAGGCATTACAGGAATACTTTTGGGTTTCACTTATGTCTTCCCTGCCTCATACACCATTTAACAACAATTTGCACATGTGTCACCAGGACACCCAGCAGCAAGGAGTTGTGCCAACATTTTCTCTGTGGGCTTAAAGTCATTGAAACTCTGTGTCATAGCTAAAAAAAAAAAGAGTTAAGTCTGGTCCTCTGGACATTCATTATTTATTTTTTGTTTTGTTTTTAGTTATTTTTGTTGTTGTTGTTGTTTTGTTTTGTCTTTTTGAATGCAGTCGTCCAGGACATGATAAAATCAAAAAAGGCGTTCAATACAGAACAACTGGACTTTATTTGTAACAGAAAACGTTTCGCTTCTCATCCGAGGAAGCTTTATCAATTCAATGAGGAGACTGTGAGAGGGAGAATTTATAAACAGGGTAAGCCATTGACACGCACCAACATATGTAAATTGGAATCTAACACCCACACATACTTGGGATAACACGTACCTGTGACCCATTCAAAGTTCAGTGTGTGAAAACAGAGCTTACAGAAAACACACATCCTACTGTATGTAAATTGACAAGTCACACCTCACACATTAATAGCAGGGACCTGTCAAAGTCTTTGTTGGTCTAATTCACAAACGAGGCTCCTCTGTTGTCATCAGGTGTGAGACGCCTGGGAACCAAATCCAGGGCCGCACCATAAGTTTTAGAAAGTTGGAATCTGAGGCCTCCTCCTCTGTTTAACAATGGTTTCTCCCGTTTTACATAAACGGCCTCCTTCACACCTCTCTCAAACCACCTGTGCTCTCGGTCCAAAATATGTACATTCTGGTCCTCAAATGAGTGTCCCTTGTCTGTGAGGTGGAGGTGAACAGCTGAGTTTTGTCCAGAGGAGGAGGCTCTCCTGTGTTGGGACATTCTTCTGTGGATTGGCTGTTTAGTTTCCCCAATGTAACGGTCTGGCCAGTCCTCGCTGCACTGGACTGCATAAACTACACCACTCTGTTTATGTGTTGGTGTTCTGTCCTTAGGGTGGACCAGCCTCTGTCTGAGAGTCCTGCTGGGTTTGAAATGTACTGGGATGTTGTGTTTGTTGAACATCCTTCTGAAATTCTCTGAAACTCCAGCCACATAAGGGATGACAATGTTTTTACGTCTGTTCACCTGTTTCTGTTCATTAGTGTGTTTTGTCAATTTCCTTGCTGACTTGACAAAAGCCCAGTTAGGATATCCACATGATTGAAGAGATTTTCCAATGTGTTTCTATTCCTTTTTCTTCCCTTCTGTCTTCGTGGGGATGTGTTCGGTCTGATGACAGNCCAGTCAGGAATGTTCTTCGCTTGCTGCAGAGAATTGTATGATGGCAGTTATCGCCCAACCCATTTATCTGCTAACAGAAAAGGTGCTAATGTTAGTGACCATTTATGTTATTTGTCTGTACCGTTAGCAAAATATCTCAATCACTGAACAAGTTTTAATGAAACTCTCAGAAAGTAGTGACTGGATTGACATCTGCAACTGATTACCTTCTGGAATCAATCCTATTCAAGATGGCCGTCATGATCCGATTACTTATGTCCATGTAAACATAGCTATGTTTACATGGACATAAGTAATCGGATCAAACGGCCGATCTGATCAAAAGTGCGTCATGTAAACACCCCGGTCGGGTTATTTTTTGTGTATTCGGCGTGATCCGACCTAATTTGCGATCCGTTCGAAACGGGTGGTTTACGCCGATCCGTAGCCCGATGTGTGCGCATGTAAACACATATTCTGTTCCTTTTATCGGACCGTGCAAAACTGTCCTGACTGCGCATGTGCGCTGCGCGCGGCAGCGCACCCCTCCCCTCCTTTCCCAGCGCTCTCATACTGCGAATAGAAAAGACTAAAAGCATGCGTTGCTTGCCTGTAGCTCTATCAGGGAGTGCAGTAGTGCAGTAACAACTCCATCGCCGTCATTACAATCTGGCCGGGTCCAATTTTTGCGCATCTGTTTACTTTTGTCCCGGAAGTAACTTCTTCTTCTGTGGTTTTCACGAAAGCAACTTCCTCTTTGTTTTTTTTGTTTTTTTAAGGGGGAGTGTACCACTCTGCGCATGTCTGTTCTTCTGGTCAGAATAAAAGCCTGCTGCATGTAAACGCTCGTCTTGAACGGATTGTGCCCATGTAAACAGTACTATCTAATTATGCAATCAGAGCACATTTCAATCCGGTCACAAAATTTTGCCCATGTAAACATAGCTACTGCCAACTGATCCGATCAAAAATAAAACTGGCTTGAATAATTTTACAGATAGTGAGCCAAGATTTGGTGTGGTAATAGCTGAGACTGACCCCAGCGCATATTCTAACTAAGTGTTAAATAATTATGTCAGATATTCATTTATTACAGTATTTTCCCATTGAGTAAATTGTTAGCAAAAGGCCATATTAGTCATTTCACAGATATTTACTCATCTCTCAAAAAGTAATCTTTAGTGGTACGTTAATGCCTGATTACCATTTGGAGTCAACCTAGTTAAAGATGGCCTGCGCAGCCATGTGACATTATCCAGCACAAAAATAACATTGTCAGTTAGCTTTTGAGATACTGAGCTAAAATTTGACATGGTAGTTTCTGAGATTCATAAGACACATGGAGAGTGACAGCCCGATGTTTTTCACGAGATCTGGCATAAAGTTATTTTCAAGGTTTGACTGAAATGACTTCAACGCTGCCCTCTGACACTCTGGCAAGACAGTGGCTGATATACAAAGTACGCTCCTTCAGTGGATGATAGTTTTTTTAAGACTTACAGTTGGCTTCCGGTCTTTTTTCATAGTTTTCCTTCATTTAAATGTATTTGAACATCTGGTAAACATGTAGAATTGATTTACATTAATTTCTTAAAGCAACATTTAAAACACTGAGCAGTGGGGGGAGACAGACAGCACACCTAATTATCCACTCCTACACACTGCTGTCTTCAAGGAAGGAGGGAGTGAATTTACATAAACTGGAGAACACACAGAGGTTAGTATGGTGTTGTGATATTTATTTATTGGATTTGACAGCTTTAGAAAGTGACAACATTAAATAAATGTGCCAGAAAAATAAGCTACAACTGGTTATTATTTTTTTTTGTACTTTATTTTGATTTAAATTATAGAACAACGTTTTGATTTTGAGTCATTTATTTCAGTTTGACATCCCCCCACCTCTTCAAAAAGGACAACCACCCTCATCCTGCAAAAAAAAATAAACGCTCGTTAGTGTTCTTTACTTGTATATTTGTGGCTAATAAGAAGCAGGTTTAGATTTTGTACACATGCAGTCAGATTAACTTCTCAGTTGTGATTTATTTGCCTTAGCTAGCCCCACATTTAATTCTGATGGAAACATGCAAACCATTTAAAAGTTAACACTGTGGGAAAAGCTGCATTTAGCAATACAACTACGGTAGAGCTGTAACGCAGAGGAACTTTTCTAATTGTAGGTTTTACTGATAAAGGCCAAGTTTCTTTTCCACACACTGGCTTCTTGTATTTGTTTTGCAAAAATATGTGGTCACCTAACCCTTAGTTCAAAAGATTAAGGACATCTAAATATCAAAAAGGCGTTCAATAGACATCTTCAATCTATTGATCTATTCAATCCACATACATCTTCAGGCGTTCAATAGACATTTAGACATTTAAATATGCACAACTTCTTGTTTCCCAAAACAATGCCTAAACGTGTTAGAATGTAAAAACAACAACTAAAACAAAACTGAAAAACAACAAGAAAAGTAAAATAGAAAATGGGATGGGGTCAAAGTCATTTACATAAAAATTAAAGAAAAAAAAAGTTGAAGCCTTTAGGATTGAAAGAGAAGTTTTTTGTCAGTGGTTGTGCAGTAGTTCATGAGATATTTTGCTAACAGATGTAAAAACTCAGAGACAAAAGGAATAAGTATAAAGATAATTTTTTACTATCCTGTTTAACATAAATAAATAAACTGGTTTGAAGGAAACTGTATCTTTCCTCTTGTAACAACACCTGACAGAGTTATTAAAGAGACACATTTCATTAATGAAGATAAAAAAAAAAAACATGCAAAGATGTGCTCTGGCACTTCAGAGGATTACTTTACTTGTTTCCTGTCAGTCCTTGTCTGAAAGAGAAACATCAGCTGTCATCCTTCCAGACATGCTGCTCTGTTATCAGACAGCAAAGCACAGAGTCGGACTTTATCCTGAGGCTTGGAAGAAAGACGGGACACTTCTTTCATTTCAACCCCTAATCTCCTCCATGTCCTTCATCCCTCCTTGGCCTTGTGCCATTTTTC
This sequence comes from Garcialebias charrua, assembly GCA_038048925.1. Lineage (NCBI taxonomy): Eukaryota > Metazoa > Chordata > Actinopteri > Cyprinodontiformes > Rivulidae > Garcialebias > Garcialebias charrua. Next base: position 20,965 of record JBBPBX010053962.1, read on the forward strand.
TCTCCACTGTCAAAAGTGTTTTCACCCGCTGGCATGCCTGCACAAGAGTCCATTAGCTTGAGACCCGAGTGGAGTGTTTGTTTCAGTGAAGGCTGTTTTTCTGTCCCACTTTAGTTCCTGGAGGCATTGCTCCGGAGTCCTTGACGTTCACCCCACTCGATGACATGATCTTTCTCAAGTGGGAGGAGCCTGTAGAACCCAATGGTCTTATCACGCAGTATGAGGTAATACACACATACACACTCAAAGTATTCCAGTGGTGGGCATAGCTAACCAAAAAGTTAGAAGACTAGTTAGAAGTTAGTTAGAAGACAAAAGTGTGCTAACCGCTAATCAGCTAACTAAAAAACTAGCCTCACTAATGCTAAACAGATAAATAAAAATGAACAGAAACTAATGCTAAAGTGCTAACTTTTATAAAACACCGCTGTCTCTGACACTCTGTAATGTGACAACATTGTAAGTGAACGCATCTCAAAATGGTTCATAAATCACAGGTAAAGTTTCCATGTCCTGTTCAGAAGTGAGCTTTCAGAAATTAGTCCAGTCCATCGCAACCAAAGAGGTGGAGCAGAACTCTGCTGTGCTGAAGCGGAGTGATGCATTCAATGTGTGTCGGACGTCTCCCTCATGTCATTTACTTTAATGAATTAACTCACTTTGGAGAGCCTCTTTGTAACAACTACTTTTAAAAACTAACTACAAAGTTGCTATGCGTCATCATCAATACAGGTGGTTCCCGACTTACGAGCGAGATCCGTTTGTACGAGGTGCTCGTAAGACGAAAATTCGTATGTCAGAACCCGAAACACGTGTCGCTCGTAAGTCCGGATTTTCGTTCGTAAGTCGGAAAATGTATGCTAGCGCTACTACAAACACCCATTTTTCAACACAAATGTACATACTGGTTCATAAACATGCTCAGAACTTTGTTTACAAACTGTTAGCTAACACATTTTCATCTAAAACCACATACCAGTGCTGTCTTTTCTGTATGTTCTGTACAACTTTACTGTTCGTTAGTCAGCTCGTAAGTCCGGAACCTCGTATGTCGATGACGTCGTAAGACGGGGACTACCTGTAATTAGGTAATACATCTGTTTGTATTAAAGTGTGAAATGTGTGAGAGAGTCATGTTCCAGAGATTGTGTGCGTGTTACAAAGCATCCTGGGTAGGAATTATGTGTGCAATGTTTCTGATAGTTTATGGTGTTTGTGTGAAAACGGGTGTTTCGTGGTGTTTTCCTGTTGGTTTGGTTTGACATTTATATTAAAAACTCTGTTACTGGTTTTAAATTGACATGAGTCAGAGACTGTCTGCGGTAGATATGAGGGGCGACAAAAAACACTGCAGTGGTGGTGACATCACCAGGTGGTGCTTAGCTTTGCTCAGCTCGGCATGGCAGAAATTCGTTACAGATTGTTTTAGTTTTTAAAGGAGACCACATATAGGTCTTTAAAATTTTTATGTTATGTATGTGTGCTATCTTGACAATATTGTAGGGATATAGCACCCTCATGTCCGTATGGGATGTGGGCCTCTCCACATCTCTCTGAAACTCTCTGTGTTTAGACTTTCTTGAAGCTCTCAAGGACACTATTTTTACAATTATTATGAATTAATGGACACTAATTAATCAGATTTAACTTTCTTTTTAATGTGTGTTAATTCAGAATTGATCAACAGTATATTTTTGTCATTTAATGATGATTTTACTAAGCTGGTATATTTTAAATATGCCAAAGTTAAGAGAACATCTCAGAATGATCTTGCTCTAAACTGTCTGCTCTGTGCAGACTAACTGTCTTAAAGTTGACTGAACAATCCGTCGTATTTGTTTTGAAGTGTTTTTGGAGCGAAGGAAAAGTTCCAGACATAATTTGCTTTCTGTCTCCCGTCCTTTCTAAAAACAATGAATCTGTTCTCAAAACAAATTACATGACTTGTTCACATGCACCTGCATACTCTGACGTATGTGTTCTGTGTATTGTCTACCCTATCATCTGTCACTCAAACTCACTCACTTGCAAAGTCACACCCTCTCTAGGGGTACGACAACCAATCAGTAGGAAGTATGTGACTAAGTCACACCCCCTTCTTAAAGGGGCACTTCCTGCATTTTTCCCTTCAGTGCTTTGGGGAGAACTAAGTCAACCTGCTTCTCTCCTCTGGAAAAGCTGGAGACGTTCCGGTCAATGTGTCAAATAGACCCACGTTTCAGCTGGAGTTACAGTAAAGCTTACTGTAACTCACTCACTCATCTTCTGGAAGAATTTGTTTTCTGAAGTTTTATTTTGAAAGTCCAGCCAGTAGCTGGCTCTATTCCTGCCGGGAGAAGCGCGCTTCTTGCTCGTCTGAATCAGCTCACACGCGCGGAGGTCATCTGGGCGTGAACTGGACAACACAGTCCGTTAGTGTCCACAAACTTCAACTCTTATCTCCAAGACGTATCGTCAACAGGTAACGAGGCGTTGATGTGTTCTGAGCGTGTGAGAAGCCCAGCTAAGACCTGTATGGGAAAGTTTGCCACCCTGGTTGTTTTCAAAATAATTAACTTCCGTTAACTTAGCTTTCATTCATCTTCTTCCTCCTATTTTCTTATTTTTCATAAGCTTTAATCTGTCAAGTAATGTGCCAACAGTTTAAGTTCCTGACTGTCTGTTTGTTTTAATTTGAATTCTTGTCAAC